>QLPF01002123.1:0-18666 GCA_003314045.1 Hygrophorus pudorinus
GTGACCACCTCGCTTTCTCCGAAGTTGTAGTTCTGATATGACCGGATCAGCTGTAGTTATGACCGTATCAGCCAGAGCCACATACCGCCTTGTGATCATCGATGAAAGTGTTCCGATAATTCCTATGTTCCTTGACGATGAGATGCCCTCTCTCCAGGACTTCTACCCTATTTTGCCAATATATAACACTCCAACCAAACTCTGTGATCACTGTGTGATCGCGGTCCCAACCCTAGCAAATCGTACAAGAATTAGTCAGATTGTCAAACAGCAAGTAAGCCGAAATTCGCCTCAAAATCAATCGCCCACCATACCCCGGCTTTCTCTGCCCAGAAGTTGCGAACTCGCTCAAACAGATCTCGACGCGAGGAGAGGATGGGGTTTGTCCCTTTGAGACGTTTGTTGTTTTTGCTGATTTTCTGGATTGGAAAAGGATTTGGACAGGTAAAATCAAAGCATTGAAGACGCCACATACTACGATCGACTTTTTCAGCTCACCACCAGTCTTGAAAACTACACGGGATACACTTCTCAAATTGGATTCGGTCAAGAGACAATCAGAGTAAGGCAGAGGGATAAAATGGTCTGTGAGCTTCATTGCGAGCAGCCAATATCGTATGTAGTCGACTTGGGCTGAGGAGAACAAGAGGCGAGATTCACCGTTCTGGAGTGTGCCTGGTAAGTGGTTTAGGAGTTGACGACGTCAAAACGAGGAACACTTACCCATGTACATTTCTATCCCATCCACACCTTCTTTCCGAAGAGGATGATCAGGATGAACGAGCGCATCATGAGCGATGGCTGCTTTGAGAGGAACGTAATCGTCGGGATTGGGCAAAGCTTGGGGCCTTTGAACGACGCGACGATTGGCTGCAAAGTGCGGTCTAACGCGATATTTAGCTTACCATTCGAACCATATATCCGTGTAACGGTAGTATCCTGTGATCACTGGGGTGTTCACTGCCATCGCGATAGGACCGCGCAACTTACAAGCCACTTCCATTTCTGGGCGAGTACGATTAGATTCACACGCTCAGTGCATCCCAACCAAACCTCATTTCTTATGGCTCAAACAGTTCAGAAAGGTGCCAAGGGCGCATCTGCTGGCACAAAGCGCAAGGCAACTGCTGCAAGCTCTGACCCAAGCTCACCGGTCGCCAAAAAAGCCAAGACTGCCACCGCCAGGAAAAGTACCGGTGGCCAGGCCCCTAGGAAAAAAGGAGCGAACGCTGCCCAAGACGACGAAGTTTCTTCCGGGACTCGTGCGGGTGGCCGTCGTACGTGTCTTTCTATTTCCCGGGTGTGCCTACCTTGATCCGTTCTTTGCAGGGAAATCTGGAGAACAACCTGCGGGCCAGAGAAAGAAACCTCGTTTCCGTCCTGGAACAGTGGCTCTGCGAGAGATTCGCAAATATCAACGGAGTACAGATCTCTTGCTTCGCAAGCTGCCGTTCTCGCGCGTGGTACGTCTGGAATCGTTGTTGAACGTCTTTCTGAGCTGATGACAAGACTTCTCAGGTACGGGAAATCGCTCTTGACATGACAACGGATATGAACGAGTATAGTCAATCGGGACTTCGCTGGCAAAGTTCTGCACTACTAGCATTGCAGGAAGCCACAGAAGCGTTTCTTGTTCATTTATTTGAAGATGCGTGCGTGTTGTTTTTGACTCATCATGCGCCATATGATTAATTCCGAATATCTAGCAATCTATGTGCTATACATGCTAAACGAGTGACAATTATGCAACGGGATATTCAGCTGGCTCGACGGATACGCGGGCCTTGGGGTGGAATGGCGTAGTTTGTATTTTTTTTTCACCCACCATCTGTAAAGCAATAGATACAATCCCTCTTGTTGATTATTTGACCCGAACGCACTCAATATATGATCGTCTTCTAGGTTATCGACACGGTCATGAGGTTGAGTCCATAATCACAGCTGAACAGTTTGTCTAGAAGATATGTCAGCTCAGAGTTGAGAGGCCACAGACGGTAAGGATATGCGGTCATATTAGATCAAGAAAGGTTCACGGGGCGTCCACCAATTCCCGGAGGAGGGTTCCCTCACACCACTTTTATTTTCATTCCGCCGAGATGAGAGAAGTTACTTACTTTACTGGTTATTCAAAACGAGATACCTTCACAAGTGTTGTTTTCTGCGCGTCTCCCACCAATCAAACAGCCAGGTCTGAAGAAGGCCGAACGTGGCAGACGTCACCCAATACAACACAACTCCCTGAGACAATGATGAGCGTCTGTAAGACCAACTTTAGCATAGAAGGGAACATACCCCAGGCATCAACGCGCCCAGAAGAATACGGCCAACGGACAGAAGCCTTAGGGATGACTGTACATATCTCTTGGGCTCAAGAACCGTATGTCCTTGAGCTCTTTTTTCCGCATTCCACTTGTTTACCTTGGCTTCTCTGGCCTTTTGTCGATCTGTCATCAACCACCGGGAGGACTCCACATTGGCCATAGTAACAATACCGAGGACTATGGGCATCGCCATAGTGGGATCTGCATGAGCCAAGGTCGTAAGCGTCAGGAATGATTCGGAGTCGAAAGGAGTTGGGGACTGAGATAATCGTGCGAGGACAGCGGACGTGATGACGAATATTGGGAGCTGGGTTAACGTGGGTACGAGTATGGTCGGGAGGGGCCTACAATTATGTTCATCAAACAGTTGGTCTCGGCGGGTAGCTAGCTGGGATATGGATTCAACGTGTGGTGCGAGGGAGAAGTAAAACAAGGCTGACCAGGATTTTCAGCCTCTTAGCATGGAGTGCCTGGATTTCTTGCTTGGTCCCGATGACATTCTCACTTTGCATCTCGCGCAAAACACTCTGGCTGAGTGCCGGCTTCAATTTTTCGATGTGAGGCATGACTATATCTTGAATTCGCCATTCGCGTTGTTTTGCCTGCGTGTCATTTGTTAACAATCAGGCCGTGTCATAAAGTGGAAGTCTACCCAGGCTGAGACGGGAACTGTGAAGAGCAACCGACTGAAGACGGTTACAAGGATGATCGTAGTGGAATATGGCGGGAGCGAAGGAGGTAATGGCAACGCAGCTGCCAGGTCCAAGAAACCGTTAGATATATTTTGAAGGGTGTAAAATGTACGCGGTCGATGTCGAGCGAGATAACGGGGTGCAAGGCGAGCACCAGTGTAGATGAGCATGAAAGAAAGCTGAGTTACATTGAGTTATGTCATGTGGCATATACATAAATCCATAAGGTATCTCTACTGTCTCGCACGCCGTCAACTCGACCCAACGTCTCATCTAGAACACCAACTGATGAGGGAATTGACCCTTCGACAGACCCCAGCTAGCTTTCAAGTACTTGGCGAGGTTTTCGGTCTTCTTGATTGAAGCGATGATGGCTTTGTCGATGTTCTTTTGATCGGAGGACTTGGTTTCAGGGAAAGGTCCCTTTGGCTTGGGCTTCCCTTCCTCAAAGAACTCGGCTTCTGCGGAGTGGGGGCCCTTGACGACAGATTTCGTGAAGTACGCATCGTTAACCTTGTCGTCGACCTAAAGACTTGTGTAAATGGCAAGATATGAATGACATGGAAGAAAGGTACCTTTACACCGTCAAGGTCGATTTTAGTAGATGTGGCGATAACGTATGCCTGGTTTACGCGACGGAGGGGTACACCGTTGACCTTGAAAGGCCCAGTGACCAACAGCAAACCACTATCGAGCTGTTTCAAAAAGACGACCCGTTTGCCACGGAATCGACCTGCCAGTAAGATTAAGACGGTGCCGGGCGTGATGGAAGAGCGAAGATGAGCAGGTTTTGGTGATTTTCTACTCTTCTTCGGCTGACGAACGTCTTCAGCTGGATAGAATTTGGGTGCTTTTGTGGTAGGAATGAGACGTTTTCCGCCGTTCTTGTCACCACCGACGTCAACTTCTTTGTGGATAGGAAGAGCCTCGACGGCGGGTTTATCTGATTTTTTGAGACCTTTGTACAGACCGCGGTGTGATGCGACTTGTGAACGTGAAAGCCGACCTACGCCGGGTACGAGTTCTTTGCTGCGAGCCATCTGTTAACAAGTCAAAGTCAGTGAGAGGACATCCTTTTCACTGACTATGAATCCATCTTATTCCCTCCAACAGAATTCCAACCAACGGTAACATAATTCGCTGTATGGAATGGTAGAATAAATAATAACGGTGACGATAACTTACAATCGTTGTCTTGGTGGGTGGTTGGTAAGTCGTGAAACCTTGGGCTCGTTTGTCTTCGATGTTTAGGGTTGGGGTTACGCGAACGCATTAGGGTTAGGTACATCTATTTAGGGTTAGGGTTACTACTACTCATGCTCGACCACGACGATCGTTGTATCGTCTGGTTTGACATAGACAACACTTTATATTCAGCTAGCTCTAGAATCGCTCATGAAATGGGGAGTCGTATCCACGGTTAGCTCTCATCAATATATATATATATTATAATACCCCCTCATCACTGCACCACACAAGCTTATTTCGTAACCCTCGGCTTGGATCACGATGAAGCTTCTGAACTTCATTTGAAATACTACACACAGTATGGGCTGGCCCTACGTGGTTTGACCCGGCATCACGACGTCGGTGAAGTCGTTGATTTCAGTCCATTCCGCATTCTCTGATCCGTATATTAGATCCCCTAGACTTTGATCGTCAATGCGATGGGTCTCTCCCCTTGGAACACATGATTCGACCCAATCCTTCTCTCAGGAAACTCTTCCAGGATATCGATCGCACCAAAGCACGTGTCTGGGCTTTGACCAATGCCTACTCTCCCGTACGTTCAACCATTACTCATAACAAACTATTATCAACGTTACATCTCCTTAGCATGCCCAACGCGTGCTCCGAATCCTAAATCTCGAAGATCAAATAGATGGTCTTGTATATTGTAACTACCAAGAGCCAAACTTTTTGTGTAAACCGGAACCCGAATTCTATCATATGGCAAGTAATTTCGACACGGGACACCTTCAGTCTCTCATGATTCAACTAGGCTCTGAAGCAAGCAAACGTGTCCGACCCTTCTAAATGCTTCTTCGTGGACGATAGTAGAAAGAATGTAGATGCCGCAAAACAATTAGGCTGGGGTGCATGCGTTCATTTTTGCGAGGCGGGGTTACAAGTCGTCGAAGGCGGCAGGTTGAAGAAAATAGGCGATGAAAGAGAGCAAGGTGCGGTCGACAATGATGTATCTGTAATCAGTGACTTGGAAGAGTTACGAGTTATATGGCCTCAGGTTTTTAAGTCTTGAATAAATGCGCGCTTTCTTGCTAGTTATAATGTCTCAACCTTGAGGCGACTTCATCCACGGTGCTCTCGTGTGAGCGCCGACATCAGAAATCGAGGGGGGAGGCGGTGCAGTCGATGGACTCCCGCTATCCCATTCCAGTAACCCCCCTAGAGCGATATGCTGCACTACTACCCATTTACCCAAGACTTCTGCCTAGGAAAAATAAGTATCAGAATATAAAATGATATTTGGTCAAAACTCACTTCATACATCTTGAATAATCCAGAATTGACTTTTCCCCAATTAGGGACACCCAAGGCGATAGAATATAACTGAGATGAATGCTCGTGGAACGGACCATGTTTGACTTCATTAATCCGGTTTATCGACATGAAGTAGAGGTTCGACGGCGGTAAAGGCGGGTGAAGTACTGATGAAACGGATATCTCAGTCTGATCTGCGTAATGTTCGCGCATGAGTGAATGGTAACACGGAAAGAGATGCAGATTGGAAACCTCGGAGTTGGCCACTCCCAAATATATATCCTAAAAAGCTGTAGTCATCTAGGCCCCAGACACCGTGGCTGCCTGCGGGCTCCAGTTTATATACGTCCTGGAGTCTGCAGCACAGTCTGAAATACCTGACGAAGACAGTGAATACAAGGTCGCGTTCTTCGTCGGGTACAGGTTCAAAGAAACGAATAAGTGTCAGACATAAGAGTAGAAGAGCGAATGAGGTTTCATGTCCTGTCCCGTAATCCATCCGGGTAAAGGAACCGAATGATGTCAAGATATAGGGCTTAAGGTGAGGAATAGCCGTGTGCAACTCTGATGGAAGAAGGGAGGACAAGAGATTGTCTGCGTTCTGACGGAAACTTTGTTGTAATTATAAGTCTGAGATGAGTATAAGGCAAACCTCTTCGAGATGTTTGCCCCATGCACGAAAGGCGAGATTTCCAAATCGCTGTGGTGTCGGTAGGGGCGGAATATCGTCTATCCATCCATCCAAGGTGTCCAAAAGTGACACTGTCCTCGTGATAGCCTACGTTGTTGATAAAGTGAAACTCGCTGCGCGACGAACACTATATTCTGACCTTATTTGGAGACGAGCTACTCCATGGCAGGTTATATCCCACCACCGACTCATTCAGACGACGCAGAAACAAACCGTAGTCTTTGTATCCACGAGTGCTGCGCCATACTTCCACATCGTGGTTCGTCTGGATTTGGGGGGTAGGAACAGATTCAAGCTTTTCGACCTCTGATAAAGAAACTTTCCGAAGCTCGGACAGTTGACGAGGCGCCATGCTCGGCGAGCGTGACATCTCGTGACTCACGCGTTGACGCGTTGCCAACTCCGAGTCGACTTGCCAGTGTGAATCACTCTGGCAATCCTTGTTCTGCTATCACCGTTGATGGCACCTTACGATGACTGGAACAGAATTGACGAGGATGAGGACGAAGAGTTGCAAGATACTTCTGTGAGCCTAGACAACAATAACCTCCTGACATTGCTGACTTGTTCCATAGTACTTCGAAGGGAAGAGAGATGTCATCCTCTTTTGCATTGATTGCTCAGAATCCATGCTTGAGCTCCGAGATGACCCCAATTACGAAGACGTGAAAACATCCCACCTATATACGGCTCTTGAAGCCGCCACGCAGATACAGAAGAAAAAGGTCATTGTAGGGCCTAATGACTCGGTTGGGATTCTTCTCTTCAATACTGTGAGATCTCCTTGGAAGCCGCATGCCGTCAATTAGTAACATTCTATTTGTGGAGCAAGACCAGAAAGGCAGAAGGCAAGACCACAGGATCTTCCGAAATCAAGAAGAACACTTTTGCGTACCAGCCTATCACGCCAATAAGTGCACCGAAGATTCAAGAATTGATTCAATTGTTAGATGGTTTGTGTCTATCATTCCGGGAACAGGACTCTGCTGAACGCTCTCGTGGAAAGCCGCTCGCGAGGATCCTGAAGAATTGAGAAAGGTGTTCCCACCATTGTCAGGGGAAAAAGTAGCCATGGGAGACGTATTCACAAGTTG
Source organism: Hygrophorus pudorinus (assembly GCA_003314045.1). Classification (NCBI taxonomy): domain Eukaryota; kingdom Fungi; phylum Basidiomycota; class Agaricomycetes; order Agaricales; family Hygrophoraceae; genus Hygrophorus; species Hygrophorus pudorinus. The sequence continues at coordinate 7,301 of QLPF01002123.1, forward strand.
CAACTGGGTCTTGCGTGATGGGTCAGCCAGTGGTTATTGTTCATGTCGTCTGAATGCTGAGACAAGCCTAATATCGCAAGCGCTCCCAAAACTGCCTCAAAACGAGTATTCCTTATTACAGACCAAGACGATCCCCACTCTGGTCCAGGCAACAAACAGCTCATCACCTCTGCTCGGGCCACTTTGGTTGTATGTCAGCGTGATTCTGCGTGAATGATTACTATCTAAAGGTATCTACAGGACCTGACACAAGCCGGCGTAACAGTCGAACCATTTTTCATCAGCACTTCACAGAAACCTTTTGATCCTGCAAAGTTCTACTCTGTATGTTAGCTTGGAATCTTGTCCTTGTGATATACACATTTACCCGTCGATCCGCAGTCGGTACTACTCCCCACTAATATCACAGACGAGGATGATGCAAACCCCACCGTTTTACCTGAATCTATTTCGATCACACGTATCGATGACCTTCTGTCTCAGATGCGTTTCCACGAAGTGCCGAAGCGGGCACTGTTCAGCGTTCCTTTTCACCTTGCCGAGGGGCTCGTCATTGGCGTCAAAGGGTAGAGACCTTGTCAACATCTTGAGATTTGTTCTGTAGGAATTGACAATCTTCGTTCAGATATAGCCTTGTGACCGAGCAGAAGAAAGGATCGTACAAGTATTTTGTGGACCTCGGAGATCGAATGGAAGTGGTGGAAACGCGCACGTCCTACGTCGACGAGGTTTGTCGCCCTTGTCTTACCCTGTACCCTGTACCATAGACCCGTGACTCGATTACTTCTAGGACCAACAAACCGAAGTCGGCAAAACCAAGATGGTTTATGGTATGGCGCTAGGCGCCACGAGTGCTAATGCTGCCACTGTAGATCATGAAGCCAATGAAAACCAGGCTGCTGCTGATGGATTTGGAACTCGAACTGTAAAAACCGGGCAGAGGGTAAGTAACATTCCATTGTTTTAGGCTTTTACTCTTACTACCGATACTTCTAGCCATATTTTACTGCCGAGGAAATCAAATCTTTCCGTACCATGGGTCTTCAACCAAGTTCGTCTCTGATATGGAGTCTGTATTTGGCTCTATACCGACTTGACCTCCAGTGATCAGACTCCTTGGCTTCAAAGATCGACAAGAACTCGCGTTCGAGGATACCATTAAACATTCTTCATTCATTTACCCAGATGAACTTGTGAGTCAGCAAGGCATCAGCGTGCTGTCGTATGTCTTACCCTACCTCTTATTCGATAGACCTACTCGGGAAGCAAACGCACATTTAGTGCCTTATTGAAGACTACGATTGCGAAAAATAAAATAGGCCTTGTCCTCTATCTGCCGAGAAAAAACTCGGCCCCTACTTTCTGTGCTTTGATGCCTCAGGTATCTACATCCTCTGCGATTAAAAGGGTGGTTCCCGATTACTGGATATCCTCGTTAGGCTGAAAAGCTGGAGGAGGGCGGATGGAACGAGCCCCCCGGGTTTCATCTTATTCCTCTTCCATTTGCTGATGATATCAGAGCGGCGCCCATTGAGGAGGCTTATCGAGGTGTGTCTTCCCGAGGTGTTTGTTTCCCTTTCTATACGAAATCTGACTGGCACATTGTGCCCAATAGCGGCGGACGAGATCAAAGATGCGGCGAGAGCCTGGATTGACAAGCTCTGTGTCAAGAATGGATCCTATCCACCGGACTCCTATCCCAATCCTGGTGTGTAACATAATTATTGTGGGTCTTTACATTCGCTGCATTGTCATTTCGATGTCTGTAGCATTGGCATATCACAACGCGCAACTCCAAGCTAGCGCCTTCCGAGAACAATACGACCCCCAGTTGTTCGAGGATTTGACAGAGCCGAAGGTTGATTTGATACACAAGGTATAGTATCCTGGTTATGGTAGCAAGCGGTTTAATATCTGTGGTCATAGCGAGCCGGGAAGTTGATCAAAGACTGGAAGGCTGCGGTCATAAATGACGAGTCTGCCAACGTGATTGTTGTCACTACTGGGTCGAAACGAAAGGCGGTAAGGGTTTCCACACCCTCTTTCGTTTCGTGATGAGTTGAGTGTCGCACAGGATGTGACCGTGGATGAGGCCGAAATACGCAGCAAGCATGATGCCGGAACTCTCGCTAAGGTAACGGTTCAATCCACCTATCTCGTTTTCATAAAACTTTCATAAAACCCACTCAATACTTGACGGTTCAGCTTCGCGTCGACCAGTTGAAGGTGAGATTTCTTGGCATGACTGTGAGAGGTACCGAACGTCTCTCCTAGGATTTTCTCAAAAGCAAAAGTCAACCTGTGTCGGGGAAGAAAGCGGACCTCTTGGAGCGCATTTCGGATTGGCTGGACGCTCATTGAGTGCCTTCTTTTACTGGACTGATTTGTATTCCATATTGTATGTAAACCAATGATTTCCTTGGTTTGAATACTCAATCACTAGATTGGGGCAATACACATCCGTATTCACCACAACAGTCCATCCCTCCGTTCCCTAGGATGAGGCTCTGAAACGCCTCCATACACAACGCCTAAAATACCTCGTTTGTCGCACACCTCTAGCCTCTCTTTGATCCCTCTCACGACCTCATCCGCGTCCACGCTCCCTGTCACCCTGCACTCTATCCTCTTTACGCCATCGAATGCTGGGCGGGCGAAAGTCTCCGTGAGTGAGGGCCAGTTGATAATGTCGAGGTCTGGCAGTGTGCGAAGAGTGATGATGAATTCAACGGAGAAGAGGCGGGGAGAGTTCACTTTCGAAAGGACGAAGAGGGCCCAGGAGCAGTCAGTAGGAGGGTGAAGGTCTGCGAACTGGATCGAACGAAGGGCAGTATTGTGCGATAAATCGACCTTGTTGCTGAATTCTGCTGTAACTGATGGACACGGGGACTGATAAAGGCTAGATTAAGAAATAATATTTGTTAAGGCTTACCATGATTGACGTTGAGATTTTCTGTCCTGAAAAAAGACGCATCCAGCTCGAGATGCTCCAACGAGGAGCACAGCCTTCTCAAGACAGGACCGACAGAAGGCGTGGTCCAGGATCTGACGTGGAACAATGTCAAGGATTTCAGGGCAGGTAAGGTCTCCTGCGAGAGAAGCCAGCTCAATATGGGCTCGCTGTCAAAGTAGCACAGGTACAAGCTCTGCAGAGATGTTTGCAAGAAACGCGTGGCTGGGCCCGACACCCGCCAGGAAACTTTGAATAGGGAGATGCGCCGGAGTGAAGGAGATGCGCAGAGACAGTCGACGAGCTCGGTGAACGTCTCAAATGTAACACATGTTATTTCCAGGTCTATGAGGGCTCTAAACCTCCCAGGAGACAGAAATAGCGTCCTGCACCGTGCTCCTATATTCCTCCAGTTCAGCTTGTTTAAGTGGAGTGACTTGACTGTGTCAAGACCCGCGAGGAGTAGCAGAGATGCATACAGAGCGTCTAGCTTGCATTGCTTCCAGAAGGATAAATCGTCACCTACGACAACATGCCGGATATAAGGGACGATGGTCGAATGGGAGTGCTGGGAGAGTGAGAGGAAAGGCTCGACTGTATTTGGACGAAGTTTCACCGGCACTTGAGAGAATAGGTGGTAGCGGCATGATCGAAGAAATGTTCTGGAGACCAAACTACACGTCGAAAGGACTTGTCTGTCACTGTGATGGAAGTCTATGACGGTATCGATGAGTTCTGGGGGAACTCTAGTTGCAGACCGGGTAATTCGTGACAAAGGTGGCATAATGAAATTTGTTCACTGGTACGTAGACAGCCCGTCTGACCGCAGGTACTTATACCATCCATGGACGAGATTTGGCGATGAACAAAAACAATCGTTGCAATCCAAGAAGCTAGAACATTGGTCTAGGTGTCAGGATAGCTTTCAAGGACTGAAAAACCGAAGGCTCACTGAATCTGGACAATTAGACAAAAATGTCAACTTGCCGACAATAAATGTGGTTTCTCTGCCATAAACGATGTCGGCACATTTGTCGATTGGCCCAGTATAAGTGTTGTGCGGGCCTTGCAATGGTTGTTCCACGACCAAGTCCAAAGAATAGAGTTATTGTTTGTGGCCTCGCTGCTGAAGTAAACAAACAACTCTGACCGTGACTTTGTGCACCAATAATTCATGAATTACATACCTCGGTACAACCAGCCTTTCACTCTCGGTCAGGCGGTGCTGCTGGATATTGCTGTTATCACTGAAGGTTGAGAGACTTATCTCACCCACTTGAGTTTACGGCTGAGCCAAGCCCGTAGAAATCACGCGTCTCCAACACTCTCTCCAGCACCTCCGAAGAACGCAGGTAGAATTATACGAATATGTAGCGAGTTCCTCACCACCGGTGGACCCAGAATTTACCAAGGCGATCGAGGAGAATGAAGTTGTCATGTGAGTTTTTCACCAAGTGCATGAAAGATGGATCAGTTTCTTGATTTGCCACAGTGGATCGCAAGAGGAGCGTATTGGGATGTTGAAGCTCGCTCTAACTGAGAAGGGTGTATTGACAAGCGGGCATTGTGACCTTGAACCTACTGCAAGGACCGTTGCCACTACAAATACGACGGAGCCCCCGTCCTCGTCAATAAATGGCGAACCTGGGGGCGAAGGTCTTCATCTCTAGTTTTTCTTACCTCGGCTTCTTCATATACATATATTTGGCATTTCACTTGCAGACACCCCACAGCCCATTGAATAAGGATACATTATCCACGGCGCCACTCGAGATAAATTATGCTAGTGAGCACCCGAAAGTTTAGAAGAGAAGTTCAAAATAACATAACACAAACAACTTGAGAGGATTCTGTGACCTCGAGAATGATACCATCATAGCCATGGAGACCTAGGTACGTGTTGTCAGCGAGATAGTCTGTTAATATTTACAATAACACTCACGAGTGGCCGCACTTGGCAGAGTGATATCATCTTCCTCGTCTGTGCGATCCAGGAGCATTGATGGTGGCGGTTCATGCGGACTTAAAAAATGGCTGATGGTCTCGAACTGCATCATACGGGTCAATGTCAACAATAAACATAACAAACGGCATCAAAATATACCCTGTCGTAAAATCGCATTCGCGGTGGAGTATCTGTATAATTTTAATTGGATGAATCAAAGACACACCCGTGGCAAAAACTAGAATCACCGTCCTCATCATCCTCGGGTTTTCCTTCAATTTCCCATGGACACCGTTTGTAACGTTGGAATAACGATGACCCAGGCTAGCCGTCGAAATTCATGAACGAACCGGAGAAAATACCAATCAACTCACGATGTTTGAATGGAGAACAATCTTTCTAACAACGTGACTACCACCAGAGACAAGAAAGTCAATCCCATGCTGGAAATAGTTGTAGAAATCTGTAGGACGGAACTTGAAAAACACGAATGATATATAAATGGGCTAATCGCACATCCTGTCTCTGAATGTTCGTCAGCCGCTCGACTAGTGGAATGGATGGTCATTCTCTCATCTTCTTTATAATGCGTCCGGAGTGGTGGGCCGAGATTAACAGTCAAATCCTGGGCAGTTGTTTCGCCTATGCGGACATGAATGGGCTCTGCTGAAGGAGGATGAAAGTACAACGTCACACCATCACGAATCTCAACAAAAAAATTATGAAGGAATTTCACGCGTTCGAATAATGTCTTACCTTCACAACAGCACGAGAGACATCGCCAACCATGATAGGGCACTCGTCGACCTCGTCCAACGCATCTCGTTCTTCGCTCTCAAAACCTTTCTGAGATATCAAGACCCGCTTCACTTCTTTCATACGGTCCTCTGACTGAGCCGGCGTGCCTTTGAGTCCTTCACCGATACCATCTTCTTCGAAACTGAACCATACGCCTGGATATCGCAAATCGTCCCCAGGATAGGTGGGGCCAAACGTACGGCTAACCCCCAGTCTTCTCAGAACTTCTTCATTAGACGATAATACTATATCCTTGTAGCGGAGCGTGACTGGAGGATTAGGGTCTCGTAGTTTCCGAAGACATATTGTGTGCAGGCGTTGATAGTGACCAGAGAATAATAAATCCAGGTGAGGCCGAATATGAAGGATAATTGGCGTAGTAGACGAGGCATCTGGGTCAAATTTGATTTCCACCTGAGGAAAATGATGCTGCAGCCGACGCAACATGTCCAGTACCGTCCACAACGAGGATCCTGCATGACCCGGTGAGCTTAATCCCTTGGAGACCAGAGTGCTAGTCTACCGATTTCAAAATTGCCGAGACCTGATCCCGGTCTAATGTCGACGTCGAGGGTGGAAAACATCACGGACTCGGAGAGACTAGAGTCAATATAATCACCGTGTACCACGTGAGCGCGTGAGCCCGGTCCTTGATATGGCTCATCCTCGCCAGCGGATTATAATTAAGGTGAAGAACTTGGAGCCTGTGATCGACATATTGCTCACGCGCAACTAGGTATTCCGCAAGTACAGTCATTCTCTCGGTCCCGATGCACTAGACTTCCTTGAAGGCATCTTAGATCGACACGAAATCTTGGATGAAGCTGTGGAGAATTCAATAGAATCGCTCGCGAAAGAGTATAACAAGCAAGACGGCACGTATCTTCGGCGTGATTGGGCCTCTTTCTGAAGATGATTCGCCAACAGACGCTGTCATGAAGGTATCTTTGGATATACTTCAGAGGGTTTACCTTGCGCTTCAGGACCAAGGAGACAGAATAGATTCGACAGAAAAAGAAATTATTGATCCTGAAGGCCATCTTTACTTCGTTGACGCATATGAAATGCCACTTTGGAACTGGTCTCTGGAAAGGGGTACATTTGAAAAGTAAGAGTGCTTGTGTTTCAACCGAAACTGAACATTCATATTGAACGCAGAGCATCTTCACCATTGACTATGTCGGGTACTGCTGAGTCCCGATCATTAGCCATTCGCAATCGGCTCAACATCATTAAACAATGTGTTCTTCGCAACGAACATTTTGCACCATCCAGTCTCCCTTCGAGAGACAGGGACCGATTAGTGACTGTAAGTACTTTTGACTTTCAAAAGATATAGGAAGTAACCATCACACCACACAGCTGAAGTCGACAAAACAGCTACTTGGCCGTTCTGGCGATCGTTTTTTACTCTTGGGGATGCTCGCTCACTCAAAAGAAGGGAAATTATCTATCGAAGACGCCGATGGGACCGTTGAGCTCGATTTTTCCCAACTGGTCAGTAAGAAAAATATGATTGAATTCTTTCTCAGACAGATTTTGGAGGTATTAATAGGATGAACCAGGCGAAGGGCTGTTCACTGAAGGCTGCTTTGCGCTTGTGGAGGGAGAGTACACAGAAGAAGGTAAACTTGAAATTATCGCCATTGGTCAACCCCCGTGCGAAACTCGCGAGACTGCTCGGTGAGGTCCCACTATTGCTAACTTCCAACCCCGTAACCAACATGTTGCAGGTCGATATATGGTCACGTCGACTTTCTTGGCAGAGGAGCTACATCTTTGTTGGAAGACGTACGAAATCTTCGCCTCGTGAGTGAGTCCACTAAAATTAATCGCCGAATAGACCCAGTTCTCTGCTCGCGTACGAGACGAACTTCCGGAGTTACATTTCTTCTTTTTATCGGATGTGTGGCTGGATCACCCGCATACGCTTCCAGGATTGCGACAGATGTTCGACAATTGTATCGAGAATAGCTTCATACCGAAAGTGATGGTCCTATGCGGTAATTTTACTAGTTGTTCGATTGCACATGGAAGTGGCAGAGATATACAGAGATATCAAGGTATTGAGGGGTCGTTTGTCAATGACTGCAGACCCATGGTATTGACGTTGTTCCTCCTCGCACTAGAAAGCTTCGATGCGCTAGCCGAGCTGATAGCTTCCTATCCATCAATCACCCGTGGTACACATTTCGTGTTTGTTCCCGGACCTCTCGACATAACGGTCAATTCTACGCTTCCCCGGCGGCCCCTACTCTCCACTTTCGTTTCTCGACTTAAATCCCGGATTCCTAAAGTCCACTTCGCCACGAATCCGTGTCGTATCAAATTTTTTAATCAGGAGATCGTTATCTTCAGGGAAGACATGATGGCACGAATGTTAAGAAATATCGTTGGTGTCAAGCCCGACGTTCGAAGTGGGGATCTGAAGCGATACGTGAGCAGTCATGCACTATAATAAATCTCGCGATTGAATACGTACCGTTTGCGCCTTTCAGCTTGTGCAAACTATTCTTGACCAGAGCCATCTTACACCACTTACAATTAACATACAACCGACCCTCTCTGACTATGATCATGCACTTCGACTGTACCCGTTGCCCACAGCCGTGAGTGACAATATGGATAGTATTTCATCGGTGTTCTAATTCGTAGTCAACAGCTTGTGCTGGCAGATAAGTACGACAGGTATAAAATAACCTATACGGGATGCCACGTCTTCAATCCAGGCAGCTTTGTGGGGAAATCTTTTTCTTTCTCGACATATAAGCCGGCCGAGGCCAACTCGGAGGAATGGTGAGTTAGATCTCTCGAATCCTGGCCTGTAGATTATTTACTGCCGGCATCCCTTAGTATCCTCGAGATGGAGTCCGAGTAACTAATACGTAGCTGTATGGAAAGTTGCCGCGGGTGTAATATTACTAAGTCAATGGACCACGTGTTTGCGTGATTTGTCTTGGTTGAAAACAGCCGATGCCAAGGCCAGTGAGCAGCACACTTACCACCAGTGCTTCCAGCACTCAATCCTGACCAGAACTCCAGCTTCTCTAGCATATACGCCCTCAACCTTTCCAGCTTACGTCTTCTCGAATACTTGTGGCCCTAGTGTCGAATCGTACGCAAAGCAAGTCAATCAAGCCACACTCTGTGCCGGTGGATTGATACCTATCTCAGAATGAATATCGCAGGGGCTATTTGTTTTGTCGCGCACATAATCAAAATCATCTTTTTGGAGACTCCCGACAATTCAATATGGACGGCAACATTGCTATGGGTTGCGCGGTTGGTTACTTTCTCGCTTATCCTGCGTACTTACATTGTCCCGTTTCTCCTCGCACGAATGTCCAATCACGTCCGAATACGCAGCATCAGTCTGCGTTCCATTCGTGGCCTTTACATCCGGAAAAGCACTCTCGTTTGGCGCATCGATCGCATTAGAATCTCGTACCGTTGGTCCTCGACGGAAGGACATAGTCGATTATCCCTCAAGATCGAGGGTCTGAAATTGGAAGTGGGCAAAGATGACTCATTGTCTTCATTACCCTTTCGCGGACGTCACCGTAACACACTAACTCTTGCGGACTTTGCACCTTCGCCGATAGCACACCGTATTTGGCTTCTTATTTCGAGCCTTTATTCACTTGTTGAACCCTCCCTTCGTCCGCTCGTACGAACATACGTAGTGGCCTCTCTTCGCCTTCTTATTCGCTTCCTTCCGGCGATCACCCAGGCCCTTGATTTCGATCTCTCATCTGCCATTGTGACCTTGACAGAATTCCCAGAAACGAAAATTGTCATAGATGATGCCAAGTTTCAAACTTCCCTTGCCTTCACCCAATTGGACAACGTGATCAATGGGGATGAGCGCGAGCCGCAGATAAGGGAGAGGTCGACCAGGCCCTTCAGTATGGCAGCTTGGAAGTCTCGTCTAAAAAATAGCTTCAGGCGAGCATGGGATAGAGCTTGGGAGAAAGTCCAAGGCACAGTATCTGTATCTCTCAAGCTCAACAATGTTGTCGGCCTTACTGGTATACGGCTACTTCATTTTTATTTTTCAATAATGCTGATTTGGTTGTAGGGGAAGGCCCTCTCAAAACATTCCTTCGCTTACCTGGCGCTATCGACCTTAGCGCGTCCGCTCGTTTCAACCCCCAAAGAGGATCGATCGAGGCACATGGATTCGCCACGACACTTAGTATTGGAGAAATTGACCTATCGATCGATGCCGTTCAGTCTATTGTAGAATCACTCAAAATGAAGATGCAGTCCGACTCCAAGCCAGCGGTTTTCGATGTCCCGTTATCACCAACAACCCTGGTCTCTCCGGTAACCTCCATGTTATCCCCAGAGTCTCCACATGCACCCGTTTCAGCAACTTCACTACCCTCATATGCACCTTCCGTTCCATCCCCTTCTGAGTCAATGCCGGCCACGCCAAATTCGCCCTTTCTGGAAGCGCTCTCTGTACGTTTTTGTAACGCATTTCCACATTATCACACTCAATTCCCATGAAAAGGCGTCGATGCGGCCCCGTCGTCGTTCGGGGCATCCTCTCGCCCCGAAATTGAAAGACTTGAAAAATCAGGTTCATTTTTTCCAGCCACTTTTATCCATAAGCATATAGTCGAGCTTGATTGTTCATTTCAGTCATTGCTATCATTACTCATATCGGCCGACGTTCAAATATCCACGATAAGACTGAAATCGTGTTCGAATCGTGATGAGACCTACGAGGCTTGGATTCGTGACCTTCGATTTGTTGCCAAGTTGAGTGATGCTACAAATCCTCTTCATCGGCAATGGCTAGGTCGAACAATGAATGGCCAGGACACTCTCGAGTCCGACGCTTACACCTTTGGCTTTTGCCTGAATAGCTTTACTCTGGATAGAACGGGGGGGAACTCCGCCCGAGGTCATTCGCGCTTGGTGACTCTAGGTTCTATCGATATCGAGGCCCTGGTGTCACGTTGGCCGTCGCCGCTGTTGGTAGCCCCTTCTTTCATTCGAGGAGATCCGAACGCACCGCTTCTGGTTGTCCGGGCTAGCATGTCAGAAGTATCATTGGCTGAGCGTCTGGAGTTTTTGCAGAAGCTGCTCGCTCCTGTCAAGCCTGTCCAAAAACCGCCAGGCCTCTCTGTCCCTTCACCGTCGCTGCGGTTCCCCATACCGCGCTTGGCCCTGGATATACGCTGCGGGAAGATATCCGGACGTTTTATCTGCTCAGATTCTGCTGATGATGCGTCATTTGCTTTTGAGTTACGGACGGATGGCTTTTCCATTTCTGCTCTCTCAAAATTTCTCCCCGAGTCGCTCTCGATGCAACGCAACCGCACATCTAGCAGTTTTTCTGACGGTCTATCACTGCAAATGGACTTTCAACTTGAGGTTGTTTTAAAAGCTACTTTCATACGAGTACGCGAACTGCGTGCACAGAATTATCGATACTCAAAACTCCCAACATCGACGTTGTACCTTCTGGACGACCCCCCGTTATTGTCATTGGAAACTATGGAGATCAAAGGACAGGGAAGCGCTATGGGCGACATTCAAGACGAGGACGACATTGTCTACGTTGAGTTGTCATCGACGTTTGTTGATGTGCATTGCTCTGTGGATGCCGTTGGTGTAGAATTATGGCATGCCCATGTGATCGCGGCTGTTGTAAGGCTTCTA
>QLPF01002130.1:0-12151 GCA_003314045.1 Hygrophorus pudorinus
CGAAATAGGACGAAAGAATGTTCGGAAAAGGAAACTAGATAGGGGTAAAAGTCACGTCATGACAATTCACCTCTGTAGTTCCATCTTACAGGTGAATATATTTAGCATAACGCACCCTGCGTACACGACTGAGTTCCGTCTTACAGTGAATTAGTACCTGCGTATATCTTCACAATGGGGTGTGAGGCATGAGAGCGGCCTCGCAGATCCATGCCAGGATGGGCCATGACAGAGGCAAACACGACTGATCTGTCACCGATGCCAGACACATAACCTACCATATGATCTAGACGGTGAGAGAGGGGGGGGTGGGAAAGAAACGGAAAGCGGAGGCAAAAAGCCACGTGGGGTGGACGACAGGCACGATCGATCTCAGCTGGGTCGAAGAATCTATTGTTTCTACATATCAATTGTTGATCTGCGTTCGGTTTCCGCTTTCTCGTTTAGTAGCCGACCTAATGCCATGGGTGTGAATAAGCTACTAGCTATAGGGCTAGTGCACACTAGATCATGCCGCCGTTACAGCTGGTGAGACCCTCCTGATCCATTCCGCATCATCCTTCACATATAGATGAAACGAGCGTCGAGCCATGTCAAGGACTCCGAATCCATCCGATTACATTTCCCGGTGTGGTCCGTGCCGCTTGATCCTGCATTTTTATACAGCCAACAGAACTACACTTGAAATAACTACAGAACACCCAGAATACCATCGCTCTAAGACATCACCCTAAGTACACCCGTCAGCGCTCGTCTCCGTCAGTCAGCGAAACCCTTAATAAAAAGACCAGTCTCAAAACGGAAACCGCATCGGTTCCCCGTCATCTTCGTCCAAGCACCCCCGACAGGGAAAACAGTGATGCACACTACAACACAGCCAGCGTCAGCGCTCATAACATCTCAACACCCAACAGGGAAAAACCCACGGGCACAGTCCAGGCGCGTCTTCCTCCTCGTACACCAGCTGGGTCCCTAGTCCGTCCCCTTTGTGGTGGCGCACCGGCGGCGGTGACAGGGGACGCAGTCCTGGCACCAATGGGTCGGGGTTCGCGTTGTCGGTGGCAATGTCGTCGAATTCGGGGATGTGCGAGAGGATCCTGCCGCGGCGAACACGGTGGCGTGGACGCTGCTGGAGGGTCAGTTCGCTGTGCATACGTGCATGCATGTATCAACGGACATACCGGTGTAGAGGGCGTGCGCAGGATCCATGGACGCGCGCTCCCGGACTCTTCGCGCGCGCCTGGACTCGGACTCGCGTCGGCCGGAGCGGGAGCGGAAGTGGCGGGGGGCTTTGGGAGGGCGGGCTCCTTTGGCGCGTCGTTCAAGACGAGAGCGGCGGCCGTGAATCCGATGAGGGCGCGGAAGAATTGTGTCGGTTTCCTCTGGCCGGGATTGTGTTTGGCCGTGGTCCACCGGGGGAGGGTGTTAAGTTTTGATTTGAAGGCGGCGCCGAAGCGGCGGGGGAGGGAGTAGAGGGAGAGGGAGAGGGAGAGGCGGGATGTGTTGGAGGACATGCGTAGGGTGGGTGCGGTGGATCGGATGCTGGCGAGGGTGAGGAGGGCGGCATTGTTAAATAGGCGGATGAGGGTGTTGAAGCGGGACATGGTGTGTTAGAGCCACTGTGGTCGACGTGGCATGTTGGACAAAGCGAGTCATTGAGTACTCGAGTGGCGTGGTGCAAGTACGCCAATTGGGTGTAACGGCGACGACAAAGCATCGAGCATGATGCTAGACTGGTGACCTGTCATTCGACTTGGCGGGATGCGATCCAAACTCCTGTGGCCGCACCAGTAGTAGTCGGCGTCAAAAGGGGCGCAAAGGACCGCAACTCCCTAATACTCACGCCCGACTCGGTCGGCCATCATGTCCCTCCAACCAAAACTGCCCAGCCTTCCAATCTGCAGGAGTTCTGTAAACATAACGAAAGAGAGTATAATAGGCGCCCCAATCAGGTCCGAATGGTGTGCTTGCCGCCATGGAGAGGACATATGGTGATTATGGCTAAAGTGTTTCTGTGCGGGACCTCGGGTCGGAAAAGACGACGGTCTATCATTCGAAGGTGGTTGTCGACGTGTCAGGCCGGAAAGCATGTTTCGCACGTAAGGTGCGATTCCCATTGACATGATTCCAGTGCGTGCAACCCTCCCAGTTGAAATACATCGTGGCAGCTCGGTACGAGGACAGTAAAGACCGACTCGCTGCCCTGTTTCAAACATCCACTACCACCCGGGATCGCGACTACAGAACCCTGATTGAGGCGACCGAATCAGGGTGGTGGCATCGCAGAGGCTGCTGAGAACATGCGAATGCGGGTCGGTCGAGCGACCCTGAGCTTACAGGCAACTGCGCAACTTGAAAGTCAGAGAGACCTCTTGAAATTGACAGAGGCTCACCGGTTAATGGAATGGCAGCCGCGGTGGAGAATAGTGAAATTGCAAGAAAAAACGAATCGTCGTAATGGATATCGTCAGGGCCCGAAGTGACCAGCACGGAAGGAGGATGAAGGGACGTTTGGGTCAGATGCTTGGCCCACGTTACGAGGAAAGGGAAAACGGAGATTGTCCATAAGATATAAATTAAATTAAATTTACAATTGCAGTAAAAAAAAAGGAGTAACTCGGACTTTGCACCAGCCCTCCAACGGCTCAAAATAATTGAGTATCATGATCATTGGGAGGGCCCAGCACCACTTCCAGACGCCACGGGCCAATCCCACGGTCTGACTCGGATCTTCGAGTCGAAGGGGACAGTATGTTCCGAGTTGTCGCCGTTCAAGCGGCGCGCCTCGCCTCCTCCCGGCGGTACATGGTGGAATGTCGCTTTGAGTTGAAGTCCCTTATTCTCCGGCTTCGTCCTATGTATAGGCTTCAAGTTTCCGTGACGGTCATGCCAACCATCATCTATAGTGACGTAATTGGCCGGCTTGTCTGGATGGCCGGTGGGCAATTTTGCGTGGTGTTCGCGGATGTGGGCCTCGATAAGCGGTCGCTCCTGTGCTGTTATACCGTGATGCATCCGCAACGTCAGAGGCCTGTCGACTGTGAATTCACTGAGCTGGTTTTGCTCATTTGGATAATGGACTGCAGAGTGAGTGAAAAAGTGCAGTGTTTCTATCTTGTCGCTGCCGGCATCATGATGCCACCCGTGATGAACAAACAGGAGTTTGACACGCTGTTTTTGAGTAGGTAATAGGCCCGCATACGCCTGTTGGACTGTTGCAGTGATTTCCCATCTCTGTGCCATCGACAGCGTCTTGGCTACGTCATTCTTGATCCGCACTGGTGGCACCTCAGGCTCGGAAGGGTTTGCCTGGTGCCAGTGAATCGCGGGACAACGGTAACCAGGCATCTCAGGGGAATCCCTGGAAATTGTAGTTTCCCCCCCAACCGGGACATGTATAACGTCCGCGTGGTAATAATTAAAGGCGAGATACTGTTTGGTTTTCTGCTGCCCAAGTTCCGGATTACCCTTGCGCCATTTGGAGTCCACGTAGACGAATTGGGCATTCTTGCGGACATCGTTGTTTTCAAGCGCAATGTGGTTCTCAAAGATTCTGCTTCGCGCGTCACCCTGCTCCGGTTCCGGCACACTGCCACCGCGGAAAAGAACAATCGGCGGCTATGCCATATCAGTATGGAATCCCAAAATATTAAATATTAACATACAGCACGACGATACAGAATGCTACGGGCATTCAAAGTCACCGCAGTCAAGAAGCGACTCCGAGTCTGCAGTGGGTAGTGTCAGGCAGCTTTTGAGTTCGAGGTGGGGTGGCCACTTACCGGCAACGGGGCGGCAGCCACGGGAAGCAGCGCGCAGATGCCAAGGAAAAGGGGCAAGACAAGCATTGTGGTAAATAGTAATATGAAGATGTGTGATGGATGGAGTTGCAAGGTGTGACCAGCACGGGTGAAGATGATTGAGGGGAGTCCAGCTGAAGACTTCGATGAGACAAAAACTTGAGCTTTTGATACTGATTCCTGCTGCTGACTCGGACGACTCCGGCGAGTCAGATAAGGGACATTTGAATTGACTTACGGTCAGATGTTCCGAGTCAAATAGATGACATTCCATACATCGGCGGACAACACGCTGACCAGCGCTGACCACTTGCACAGTTTCACTTCTGATTCGGAGAAGGAGTGCGGCTGATTACTGGCAAAAGTTTCGCTTCAAGTTCTGCAGGCGAAACCATACGCATGATGCCGTGCCAGTGGATGAATATATTGGACATTGCAATACCCGAACGGGTGAATGATCTGACTCGGAGAAAGAGTCGAAGCTCTGCAGATAAAATCATAATGTTGGATGAATGAATAGCCCTCAGCAAAAGCGTAGCATTGCTTCGAAATGTACCACGTTGTGTTTTTTTTTCGAGGCCCTTCGTTCTTATCGCCATTTCGAGCATTTCGCTTCCTCGTAGGTGTTGTCGGCCCAGGTGTCTGATACATAGCACGATATGGGTTGGTAGAATATGATGCTTCCCGGAGGGGGGTGAAACTCAAATTGCTAACGGAAGAGGGGCTATGGCCTATTGGAGACCTTTTCCAGGAGTGTCCGCAGGAGTCGGCGGCACCCTATTGAAATCTAAAGAGAATCCACAAGCTAAGGACGAAGAAGGGGAGGACTTCTTGATGGAAGCAAAAAGTCTCGCGTGAAACCCATGAGTTGCTCGCATGAAACTCGCATGGCGAGCACATGGAGTGCACATGGAGTGCTTCTTTGAGAAGCAGCAACACCATATGGTTTGACCGTTTAGAATCAAACATCCATACAGACATAGAGCTGCATAGAGCTGCAAGGAAAAAAGGCAAATCCATGTTACAAGTGTGTATAGACAAGCTGGAAGCTCTAGATGACTGTATGGCCCAATACAACAGTTATTTAACTGAACTACATCAGATAAAATCTGATTACACTTTGGAAGAGGGTTGGAAGGCCAACAGGCAGTAAACCTCACCAGCTAAACCAGCTGTGAGCACTATAGTGCTGATCAGCCCATACATAAGCCCTCTGACTACAGGGGAATCCCTGCATGCCTCCAATGCGTCTCAACCTGCTACAGTTCACGAAGCACATATTCAACACCTCAGAAATTCCAAACACAGATTTGCTACTGCAGCCCCAACACATAATCTTATACTGCATGAAATAGCTCAACAGAACCCTTTCATAGTGTAGAAAATTGTAACCGGAACACTTTTAATTAAAACACAAATTTATTTTTCATGTTGCGGAAATTTGAGACTCCTTAGCTTATTGGTACCAAAAACACGATCTCTGGTGCCTACAGAGCATAGGATAGGCCGTCAACATAGTAGAAGGCCTTATAGGCCTGAAGAGAGGTCTGTCAAGCCCTCATAAGTGTCAAAATCTCTGCTGGGAGGCCCATGCAGTGATGTGACTTGTACTTCTTCACTGCGAAGGCAGTCTGGCATGCATTGAGACCTTTGCTACATTTTTTCAAATGTTAATATAATGCAATGTTACAGATAATATTGTAAATGGTGACATATGAGTAAGCATCCATATACCTCCAGGTTTTCTGAAAGAAACAGCAGATTGTGAGCATGTCGCACATGTCGAGACATTGAGGTACAATTTTTTTGGCGGTTGCAAATTTACCATCAGATACATTGTGATAACCTTCAATAGCAATGAATCAAATGAAAACGAGAAAGAATATTGGGGACTCACAATATTTTGCGAAACCCCAAAGCATTTCGATAGGATTAAGTTCACAATGGAACTTGGGCAAAAACATGCATATGTGGCCACAGCTTTCAATGTAATGTTGAAGCATCAGTTTCTCCATTGCAAAATCTTCCTGCAATGAGCGAACCCGGTACATGCAGCACCAGTCGCTTACAGGCTCGGATTCGGGTTCATGTGCCTGCGAAACATCTTCATCCCACAATGTATCTTCCTGCCCCATTGCTTCTGCCTCTGCAACACGTCTCTCCACATCTTTTTTAGCTTGTGACTTTGAGCACTCCTTACACTTCCCAACCACCTTTTTACACCGGCTGACCAACTCATCCCAAACCAATTCCTGTTCTTGCAAAACTGCTTTTATACCTTTGGGTTGGCCATAGAGCTTTGGGTCTGAATGATCGGCTGGGTACACCATTTCCTGGGGTTGGCCCTGAGTGTCAGGACAGCTAGGCTTTGGAGGTGGATTGCTGGTGGGAATAACCGTGGGATACCAGTATTAATATTCATATTGTTGATGTTAAGTGCATCTTCTGTGAGGCCTTCATGTGCAGAAGAGCAGTCGAAGAGCCAAATCCCAACTTTATCCAGGTGCAGGTATTCAAATATATTGACAGCATGTTGCATTTGATCCATAAGTTGCTTGAGGTCCCACCAGGCATTGTTTTTTTTCCCCGGATAGATGATTTTGCACGAGTCAGTGACCTTCAAACGTTGCGATTCAGGAAGTTCGGATTGAGCAGCAATTTGTTCATCGGAAAGCTTCAAGTGTTCCATGGTCTTGCAAATCCAACTGCAAATGTGGATTGTGCACCTGTTCCCTGTTTTTTTTCAAAGGTTGCTGGTCACCTTTCAACCAGCAGCACTGAGGACCCTCATTTACATTAACAATGCACTCATCCTGAGGCATGAGAACATGCTCTTTCTCCCCAGATGCCAGGACAGGAGGGATTGGATTAAGGGTGATGTCATAATACTTACACATAAGTCTGCTTGCCCATCCACATGTGAACCATCAAATATATGATTAAAGCTGACAACTCATCTTTCATACCTTTTCATCTCCTTCAGAAAAACTTTTCAAGCTCCAACCACATCTGGGCATTCATGCCTATCATGGTATACTCCTTTCTTTATGTCTTTGCAGACATAACCCAATTTTTTCAGCCAATTTATGGTGGTGCGTTCGCTAATGCTGCTATTTTTTTTGGTCATCTCCAATGCCGGAAGGATGACATCATTGACATGGCAACAGAGCAGATGA
This sequence comes from Hygrophorus pudorinus, assembly GCA_003314045.1. Taxonomy (NCBI): domain Eukaryota; kingdom Fungi; phylum Basidiomycota; class Agaricomycetes; order Agaricales; family Hygrophoraceae; genus Hygrophorus; species Hygrophorus pudorinus. Next base: position 6,977 of record QLPF01002130.1, read on the forward strand.
GGTGTGATGGTACTGAGATTTTGTGCAGCGAGGTACCTTCACTGCATGGAGTACAGCCTTGTTGTCAAGCAGAGTATACTGACCATGATGCACATCCACTTTGGATGGGGGCAAGTGATGGTGTTGAAGAAGGTAAGCTTCTTTTTCCCGAATTTGACATGCAAAATAGATGCCTTTGCCCATGTGTCGGGCGATTGCAAGGCTGGCATTTAAACATGGCTATTTGCATGTAGAGTGAGCTCGGAAACAGGTGCAAAGCTTCACATACTCTGCGATGGCTGTAAGTTGTGTCATCATCTTGATGGAACAACCTGTCTTCATCCTTTTCATGCCCTTCAGACAACTCTTTACATTCTCAAGGATATCTTTTGAGGCTTCGGGGCCATCATCATCATCAATATCCAACCATTCACAACCAGCTTCAACATCAGCCTCCAAGTCGGAAACTTCTTCTAGCTCTGATGTGCCTTGGTCGGCTTCAGTTTCGGCAAACTGTTCCCAGCACATTGGTAAGTTATCAAAAGTAAAATATAAGTTGATTGCTGACCAAGAATTCATCAACATCAAGTCCATCTCCAATTTCATTTCCTGATTCTGCAGTTTCAAGATGTTTGAGACAAAAATCCAGCAAGTCCACATCCATTTCAGTCATGGACTCATTGGCAGGATCTGCCTTAAGATCTTCATTGTCTGTATTATATGTTTCGTCATCTGACATCATTTGCAGATCAGCAGATTGGGCCTTTGGTTGTTTCTGCTGCCAGTAAGTTCAATTGTGTTTAATAGAGGTATGACTCACAGAAAAGAAGTCAGTTATTTCTAAACAGCTATCAGAAGCCTTCTTGCAATAGCTCTTGTGCCGAAACTTGGTGGCCTGTGACCCCCCTGTGTAAACCGCAGGTCTGCTCTGCTTTGCTGTCTATCACAAGGTCACTTAAAATGATCAGGTCACAATTAATTTAAATCACATACCTGGTTTAGTTTCAGGTGCTTAGGAAGACAGTTGGAATACAGTCTCTGGGTTGCTGTTATTGACTCATCGGAGGAGACATCATCCTGGGAGTCCGTGTACACTAAGCCAGAATTGGAGGAATACTGAATTTGATTAAATTTGTTTTCAGCCTGTTTCAACTGCCGTTTGGCTTGTGCAGACTTCTTAGAAGGGCGGGGCATTGTCAAAGATAGCAACAGTGCACTGGGACACTTTTTTTTNNNNTTTTTTTTTGACCCAAATTTGAGATTATTTAATAAAAATGCCAAAAAAAACAGATTATGCCTATTTTAGCATATAATCTCGATCTTGACTTATGGGAATGCCTTCTGATAGCTGTTCTTCTGCTGTGGAGGCGCCAGGTTTGTGCTTCATGAACTGTAGTTGTAGTTAGATAGTTGCCCCGACAAATTGCCTTCTAATGCAATATCTATCTGGTAATTCTACCATGTATTGGGCCAATGCCTGTAAAGAATTGTAGAATTCTATTACAGTAGACTTGTTCTGCATTAATGCATTGAACTTGTCTGCTGCATCCTGGCTAGAGGATTGATGAACAAAACATTATTTTAACGCTCATACTATGTTGTCAAACGTCCAAATGTCGGCATCAACATCATTGGTGTCAATGGTTTGTTCAAACCATTCTATTGCTACACCCATAAGGATAGTACCAAGTAGGTTTACCCTTAATTGGTCAGTATCTGCAGTGAGCAGTTGGTATATCTTAAAGTGCCTTAGTAGGGCCACGAGGTATTTTTTGAACTCAGCTTGAGTTGTTGCACCCTTATAAGAAGGTAATGAAAGCTTTAGGCCTATCTTGCTCATTTGTACCGAGCAAGGAGGTTCATTGTATGCAGCATCATATGCTGTGTGTATTATTGCGATTACTCGCTCTGATGTCATGTTAATGACAGATGTGCTTGACTTAGCATTACAGTTAAGACTGTGTGTACTTATACCAGCTGTGGTATCTACCAGATTGGTAGCAAATGTCACCGTCTTGCATTTGTGAGCAAGACAGCAGGTGCTGGTGATAAAGAAGCCGAATGATTGTCCCAGATCCCCCTGATGGTGGGGGGTATGCCTTTGAAATCACCTCTTCCTTCACCTCATTTCAGCCATGCACAGACAGTCGATTGCAATATCGCACAGCATCCCATGGGATAATGGCTGACATTGTCAGAGGATCAGGATGGATGAAAGTGGATCAGTGGCCAGGCCAAAAGACTTACATGGGTTCTGGTATGCCTTTACCAAACAGTCGGTGATGTGCGTGCAGCCGCTGGTCAGATCAATGGAAAGAGACATGGGTGTCCTGAGCTGGTTGATCGAAGGGGAAGATATCGAGGTCCCACTGCCATTTGTGGCTGATGAGCTGTCTCACTTTTTTGAGTGAGACAGCAGGTGCTGGTGGTGATGAAGCTGCCATCTCGCATTGGCGAGCGAGACAGCAGGTGGTGGTGATGAAGAAGCTGCCATCTTGGTTGCAAAGCGAGACAGCGAGTGGGGTGACAGTGCCGGGGTTGGTGGATGACGTGTAGACATTGTTTTGGGGTGCTGGGGTTGGTAGGAGATGGGGGTGTTAGTGATGTGGTTAAGAGGTATCCAGTCGGTACTCACCGTTGTGCAGCTGAGGTGGATGCACCACCTCAGCTGCATGTTCTCCTTCATTTGTGTTTGCGTGTGTCGTACTTCCCTGGTGCAACACACCAGGAGGTCATCGTGACATGGCTGAGTCATGACTGCGTGACATTACTAAAAATAAAAAAAAACACAAAGAGAAGTTGGATAAATATCATGAAAAATACCTGAGATAAGGCTTGGCCAGCAGCAGGGAAATACCCATTCAAACCCGCAATACTGTGGGTACAGGTGGCAGTGTGCTCAAGGGTATGAAAAGTTAACACCGTACCCGTACCTGCATGACCCGTACCCGTCACACCGCAGGTTTTCCCATACCCATGAACAACCCTATCAGCGTCAAGCCAGACCAGGTCGCCCACTTTGTACTTTGGGGCTTCCGATCATTTGTGGTTGGCAAAATGCTTCATGTCATCCGTGGCTTTGTTCAGCACGCTGGCGGCTTCTTCGTGGATCGTCCTCATCTTTATGGCAAACTCTTCGGCAGTTTCATTTTTGCTCATCCAGATTGGCTCTGTGCTCATTCGCAGGTGTTTTCCTGTTTCCACAAAGAATGGTGTTTGCTTTGTGGAGGAATGCACCTTGTTGTTGTAGGCAAATTCTGCTATGGGCAGCCAGTCTTCCTAGTCGTCCTGTTGATGAACATGCAGAGGTATTGTTCTAGCTCTTGGTTGAGCCTCTCCGTCTGTCTATCAGTCTGCAGGTGATAAGCCGTTGACAGTTTGGTCTGTATGCCTAGAAGGCGGTTTAACTCCTTCAATCAGCATGGATGCAAATGCTGGTCCATGGTCAGACATCATTGAGTCGGGTAGACCGTGGAGTTTCCATAGGTTGTGCAGGTAGAGTCGGGCGAGTCCTGTGGATGATGAGGCTTCAGTGCAAGGGATAAAGTGTCCTTGATTGCAGTGTTGGCAGCACACGACTAGAATGGAGTCATTCCCCTTGCTTGGTGGGAGTTTGACTATCATGTCGGCTGTAACATCTTTCCATGGTTCCGAAAGGATGGGGTTCGGCATGAGCTTTCCTGGTGGTTGGACAGAGATTGTCTTTGTTCAGTTGCATGTGTCACACCCTTTCAGGTATTTTACAACAAACTGAGTGAGTCCTGGCCACCAATAATTGCAAGTGATTAGCTCTAGCATCTTCCATCATCCGGGGTGTCCTGCAATTGGCATGTCGTGGTGAAGCTGTATGATCTTCCTTCGGAGTTCTGTGTTGTTGGGGACGTAGATTTTGCCTCTGAACAGAATGAGGTCTTGTTCTTCCATCCACTCTTCTCTGTGTAGTTTCTTTGTTGGTGATCGCTTCAACTCCTCAACTGCTTGTACGACCACTTCATATTGTACTCTTTGCATTTTTGTATGTCTCCTAGCAACTTTTGCTCGTCTGCATGGATCAAAACATGTCCTTGTTTCAATGCTTTGATGGTGAAAAACTCGGGTTTGAGGAGGATTTGGTCTTTGTTATCCTCTGCCCCCCACTCATGATCTGGTCGTCTCAACAGGAGGTCAACTTTTTGGCTTTGTGACCCTGGTCTGTGTTTTAGTATGAAGTCGTATCTTGATAACTCCAATGACCATCTGGCCTGTCTCCGGTTGAGTTTCCTCACTTCCATGAAGTATTGCAAATTTGCATGGTCTGTCAGGATCTCAACCTTGTGCATTGCTTCTTCAAGATGGTGTCTATTCTCCTAGGGCCCTCATGATGGATAACATCTCTCTGTCATGGACATCATAATTTCTCTCAACATCATTTAAGCTCTTCAAAGAATAGGCACACAGCCTCCATTTTCTGTTGTCACAGAGCATGCTGAGCACTGCTCCTATGGCAAATCCGGAAGAGTCAGCCTCCACCTTCAAGGGTTTCGTCAAGTTGGGGTAGACTGGGACTGGTTCTTTGCAGAACATCTTCTTCAGATTGTCAAATGCACTCTGGTGCTCTGCTCTCCATTGTCACTGTGTTTCTTTCTTTAATAGCTTATGCATTGGGGTGGCTTTCTTTGCAAAGTCCTTGACAAATCTGTAGTAGAAGTTGGCGAACCCAAGGAATGCTTGTAGTTCCTTGATCGGGCCAATCCTTGACTTCTTAGGGTCCATCCTGACTCTGTCTTTGGAGATGATCAATCCCAAATACTCTAACTCGTCTTTCTCAAAAAGGCACTTTTCTGGTTTCAAGAATAGGTTGTTGTCCCTTAATCTTTTTAGGACTTCCTTAATGACTTCTCAGTGCTCTTCTAGGGTGATGGTGAATACTAGGATGTCATCCATATAGACTTCGACTACTCCTCTGTTGATGAAATCTTGTAGGATTTCGTTCATCATGGATTGCAATGTTGCAGGCGAATTGATGAGCCCGAAGAACATTATAGTTGGCTCAAACATTCCTCTATTTGTTTTGAATGCCGCTTTCCATGTATCCTCTGGTTTGATTTGGACATTATTGAATCCCCATTGTAGATCCATCTTGGAGAAGATTTTCACACCTCTGAGTTGGTCAATCAGCTCCAGAATTAACGGGAGTGGGTAGTTGTTCCTGATCGT
>QLPF01002143.1:0-11079 GCA_003314045.1 Hygrophorus pudorinus
TTGAACATGACTGTGTTGTGTTCAACTCCCTTTATAACTGTATAGATTCAATTTAAATAGGGCTTAGTATTTAATTGGATGATATTGGCCCACAGTGACCGTTTTCTCAAGCAGTTGGTAGGGGTTTGAGGTGGGTGCCTGAGTTTAAACTTGCTGAGTCTCTATTGACAAACAAGTTGATGGAACATACATCATATTCAAAAATGCCTCGGAGAACGGACCATACCACAAAATGTTGGTTCAAGTAGAAGAAATCACCATGGAAACTAACCTGGACACATCATATATTGTCAATAAAGACTCAGAAGACTCAGTTTTATGTGCCACGAATGAGCAATACAGAGAAATAGGGCAAATAGCTGCAAAAACCATTAAAGTGAGTACTGGACCTAAAAAGGAAGTTGAGGAATTGAAACTGGATGTGACAACACCTGAAAACAACACTCAGGAACCAGAAAAGAACATCACAAATGTGAAAAAGAAAGTCACTGAGTTCCACTGCCGACATCCTAATGCACCGCGACGAGTTCGATTGGCTCATTGGGCCCAGATCAATTTTCAACCTTGGGAAAACTTCACACAGTCAGAAGTAGTAGAAACAACAAAGATAGAAGAAGAACCAGAAGTGGAAGAACAGGAGAAGACAGAGATTGACAAAGAGAATGAAAAGAACGAGAGCACAGAGAGTGTAGCCAACAATGAGGATGGGACCCATGATGAATGGTTCAATGCAGAAGAAATAATTGATCACATGACTGCGGAAAAAGGAAAAGAACTTACCGATGAAGTACTATACATTGACTTCCGACACATGGAAAAGATTCTTGACGGATCAAAAAACTATGAATACTGGAAATACCAACTACTGGCCACCGTAAAACAATTCTGGATGTTTGAAAACAGTCCAACAAATGCCATCACACTACTCCTTGACGTCGGCACAGCGTGCATCTCTGGAGAAGTACAAGACCCCTCTGGAATAGGAAATAATGGCTCTGACAAAGGACTTAAAGAATTGAAATACAGATACTCTATCCTTCAGGTCCGAAAACTCAAGACGCTGGTCACCACAGATATCGCAAAAAGGCTCAATAACCATAAATTCCACAAATCCAACCAGGACTATCATGTAAAAGACGAGAACCCTAATTCTCTCATTAGAAACAATGCCTGGATTCCATGCATATCATATCTCCATCATATCTGCCTTCACTTTATCAATGCTATCAGGTACATTACCCTCTGCATGCTTAGACCAGAATGGCACAGACACATTGATAACGTTGAAGATGATATTCATCACTATTTCTATCACCACTGTCATCTGTTCCACTTCCTCAACAATGCAAAGCCCATCATTTTACAAGAATTCTTCCATGATTGTGTACATCTCAATCATTCTGCTACAACATACCCACCACATACTCATCAACCACTTCACCCACTCAATCCACTCCTTTCAGAAGAAGAAGAATTTCTTTCACATGCAGCAATGGTATTCCAACTTGATGGACGAACCAAGATTACCAACAACATTCATTTTATAAGAGAAGGTGTCATGTTTATGCCTAATGAAACAACAGAACTCTCCTATTACGAATGTCTGGATCCACTCTCATTCTTTGACTCCACTGGTAATAAACATGTCATAGTGTGGGATGGAATAGACATGTAGAACAAGTCAGTTTATTATCCTTATTCTCAGAATTATTTCATTTGTTCCCCTCGACTGAATGTAAAATCTAATTATACCTCTGACTATTTATTCATTTCATACATTGTATGTATCATACTTTTATTTTATCTATTCTCCAATTTTTTCTACTTATTATTTATTGTCATGTTATGAGATATATGTTTCTGTTTATTCCTTGATACTCGACTACCCATTATCCATACTTATGATATGCTTATTATTATGGAAATTGTGTTCACATAAACGTGACACTTCAGTTTATTTTATTAACAAATTTCACAAAAACACTTTACGACTATATAAATACCTTGACAGTAAATTTATAAATTCAGACAATAAACATCAAGAGATTAATATTGGACATATATTATTAATTAAAGTGGAAGAAGGTTGGAGCATTCAACCAATTGCAGGCACGATTGATCATATACAGGACCGAACACCCGCCAAATCTGACAATGAATTCTACTATTCAGATAATGAATATGAAGACATACCAGGATTGATTAATGTGTCAGAAACTGATTCACAATCAGAATGGGAGGACAACAATGACATAAAAGACATGGAACAAACACCAATTATAGAAGGATGGGATGGATTTAGAGAATGGGAAGAGGATGACATTTTCATATTTCCAACAACCATCATGGAAACTACCCCAATAGAAGATACTTTTAAACTCTCTACATATACTATGTACAAGAGAGCTAATCAGAAAATTCATCCGGTATCTAGGATATTTCTAGAAGAGGCATGAGTCCGAAGGACCATTCCAGAAGATCTATTAAAGACATTGATACCACTTCCGATCAATGCACCAGATTTCACACCAGGTAATCGACTCACACTAGATTGACTCCTAAAACTCGAGGTTAACAAAGAAGGATTTCTATGGCCAGAAGGAGAAAATTTATTCAATCACATCCTACTACTCAATGAGACAACATTAGCATTTGAGGACAAACATTAAGGCATGTTGAAACAATCATATTTCTCGGACTACATCATGCCTACTGTTCCACATACTCCATGGGAATACAAGAATATTCCTATCCCCCCAGGCATTAAGGAAAAGGTTATAGAGCTTCTTAAAGTAAAAATTGAAGCAGGAGTATATGAACCAAGCCAATCATCTTACAGATGTAGATGGTTTTGTGTACTCAAGAAAAATGGAACATTGAGAATGATACATGATCTTCAACCACTAAACAAGAGTAGTATTCGTGATGTGGGTTTACTACCAATTCTGGATGACTTTATAGAACCATTTTCAGGATGACAATGCTACACTGTATTTGACCTATTTTGGGGATATGATGCTAGAATAGTAGATTCCAAGTCACGTGACCTTACTACCTTCTACACTCCATTAGGGTTACTTCGATTAACATGTTTACCAATAGGGTACACAAACTCACCAGCAGAATTCCAAAATTGCATGACATTTATTGTGCAAGATGAGATTCCTGATATAGCAAATATCTTTATTGATGATTTGCCCATCAAGGGTCCAATCACACACTATTTAGAATTAGGAAATAGACCAGAGACACTTCAAGACAATCCTGGAATCCGCAGATGTATTTGGAAACATGCCTGAGACTGAGTAATGCACCACATCAAGTGTGTTGGAGCTACATTTTCTCCAAAAAAAGCACAAATATGTAGGCCAGTAGGCCAACAGTCATTATAGTAGGACAAAAGTGTACACCAGAAGGCCGACTACCAGACGAAGATAGAATCACCAACATACTTCAATGGCCAGTTCTAACAAACACAAAAGAAGTCCGGGAATTCTTGGGATCATGTGGTACTGTTCGTATATGGATCACAAACTACTCCCAGTTGGTCAGACCCTTGACTGAACTAATACACAAGGATGCAGAGTTTATTTGGACTGACAAATGAAATAAGAGATTTGAATTAATGAAAGAAATTATATCCACAGCACCAGTGCTAAGACCAATTGATTATACATCAGAAAATCCAGTCTTCCTATCAGTTGACACCAGTAACATTGCAGTGGGATTCATACTATCACAAGCAGATGAAAATGGACACAATCATCCTACTAGATATGGATTATTGCCAATAAATAACAGAGAAGCTCGTTATTCACAACCAAAACTGGAACTATATGGACTTTACCGAGCATTACGACACTGGAGGATATACTTGATAGGAGTCAAGAAGCTTCACATTGAAGTCAATGCCAAGTATATTAAAGGAATGCTCAATGAACCAGATATGCAACCAAATAATGCAATAAACAGATGGATTCAAGGCATTTTATTATTCGACTTCACACTTATCCATGTACCAGGCTCACAATTCAGAGGGCTTGATGCTTTATCAAGAAGAAAACCTGCTACACAAGAAGAGTACATTGAAGATGATGCCTCTTGGCTTGATGATATTGCCTTATTAACCACCATTTCTAACTATTGACATGTGAAAGAATTTTGTTTTACAAAATCTACACTGCTTCCATATCAATTCCACATTCTTCTATCAGCTCATACATTCCTATCCAAAGCAGAAGAGTATATTCAAGATATCAACAAGTTCCTTACTACTATGGAAGTACCCAATGCATGATCCCTTCAAGAAAAGAAGCGATTCTTAAAGAGAGCCATGGAATTTTTCATAAAAAATGATAAACTATCCAAGAGAAATGGAGTTCAGCAACCATTATGAGTAATCATAAATTCCAAGAAGAAATTAGCTATGCTTGTTCAAGCACATGAGAATCTAGGACACAAAGGAGAACAGGCAGTATATGAAATAATCAGAATGAGGTTCTTTTGGCCACACATGAGGACAGACATTCATCATCACATAGCATCATGCCATGAATGTCAAATTAGAAATCTCAAAAGGATGGAAGTACCAATTACTATCTCAAAACCTATTGCCATATTCCAGAAAATATATGTGGATGTTATGTTTATGCCACCCTCAGCACAGTATAAATAAATTGTAGCTGCTAAAGATGACTTATCAGGAATTACTGAAGCAAGTCCATTATGACATAACAAAGCAGGGGCATTGGCCAAGTTTTTTTGGGAAAAGATATATTGCTGATATGGAGTAGTAGGACAAGTGACAACTGATAATGGACCAGAAGTCAAAGGAGCATTTGAAATATTAATCAGGCGCATGGGCATTCCGCATGTCACCATATCACCATATAACAAGCATGCAGATGGAGTAGTTGAAAGAGGACACTTCATTCTCCGAAAAGCCATAGTAAAAGCTTGTCAAAAAAACACGACTGGACAAATCAAGAACTAGCACAAACATGTAGACATAGCTGTATTTGCAGACAGAGTTACTGTCAACAGTGTTACTGGATATTCACCATTCTATCTTCTTCATGGTGTACACCCTGTCCTACCATTTGACGTGATTGAGGCAATATTTATGGTCAAAGGATTTCACTCAAACATGACAACATCAGAACTTCTTAGTCTCAGGATACGACAATTACACAAACATCCAGAAGATATGTGTCATGCATCAGAAGTACTCAAAAAGATACGTACCAAGTCAAAGAAACAGTTTATGCAAAGATATGCCAAAAGACTTCAAAAGGATGAATATAAAACTGGAGAACTTGTATTAATCAGGAATACACGATTGGAGATGACAATAACAAAATTCAAGACAGACCCTTGATATATTGGTCCATATGAAGTAGTAAATAAGACATCAAAAGGAAACTATATAGTAAAAGAACTAGATGGAACAGTCCATGCACAAACCTATGCAGCCTTCTGACTGATCTCATACATTCACTGAGATCATCCTATACTTATGGAACATGATGAAACAGAAGCAGATATGGAACAAGAAGCTAAAGAATTTAATCAATCACAGGTCGTTCTACCCCATAGAAATGATGAAATAAGCATGGCACATGATGCTCAAGTACAAATGGAGAAAGACCGGATTTAGATCAGAACAGATAACCTTAAAAATAACAATTCCAATATTAAAATACTTAACATTTAACCAAACGATTTCCATCTACTACATTCATTCATTACTACTGCCCCACCATTCTTTATCTAATCTTACTATGTCATCCCTCCAGTCATCTATATCTAGTCAACAACTTGACAACATCTCCACTAAAAACGATCATATATCGACAATGTTGCCATCTACACCTAAAAGTCATCCCTCCCCCACTATTCCTCATTATAATAAACTCAATAAACTCTACATCGACGTCGGACTCACATGGGCGCGTTAAAACGAATGATGTGACTCAACCACGATGCTGCTTCTCACAAGCACGAATGACAACTTTCAGGAGGATAGTTGTATTTTCAGCAAAACAATGTTTGGGAATGGTCAGTTCATCAGGATTTACAAGATGCACGGGAAGTACGTCCACATATCTGTCGAATTCGACAACAAATTCTTTCCCCCCGAACTTTTTGTTTTTAAAAAGATAGCTATTCCAGCATCCATGGTGTCGATGACATAGCGACAAAGAATACATAGTACATTTTCCATAATTCATCATCCATTCTTCAAATATATCCCCATTGTTGTCTAGTTAAACGACTGTTTGTCATACGTTGTCATATATGGACTTATTTTGCTAGTATTTTACCATCGCTCATTCATTATAACATAATACTATGGACATTATCAGTATATTGAACATTTTTAGTCAAAACCTACATTCCACTTTGACTCAACATTATTATTTACATATCCACGTAAATAATATCATCACCATGCCTTATCCTGTTTTATATACATTACGGACTACCATGGCACATGTGACAAGACAACAACCAAGGACAGTTGATTTATTCGTTCCCCTCAATTATGTCACACCTGAAACTGGGTTTCAGTTATGTTACATAGAATATACCTTCAACAATATCCTCTATTTCACAAAGCCAATTATAACATCATACAGGATTGACAAGCTACAGATATTCTATCACCATACCACATGACATAGGGGAAGGAACTAAATCAGGATATACTGTGCATCACATGACAACATTCTACAAGAACAAACACAGGAATGATTATGTTGCATCTGAAACTGGGTTTCAGTTATGTTTTACAGCAAAATATCACCCACGATATCCTCTAATACACAACACAAGTTATGCCACAATATTCCTATTACACAAAACAAGTTACAGAACAATACTCCCTATTGCACAACACAAGTTACATATATTCTACCATTAAGTCACATGACATATGGGAATGCATTACCTAAACCAGGATAGATTATGCATCACAAAACAAGACTCCACAAGGACAAATACAGGAATCTCATTGTTTTACATATATGGCAAGAGCTGACTGCATTAGAAATTCTTATTGTTCTGTCACCATTGTTCTTAATTATTTTATCTTCCATTGTTCATTGACCATTGTTCTACATATATGGACATCCTTATTGTTCTTCACCATTGTTCTCATATTCTTATTGTTCTCTTTCATTGTTCTAAACAATGGACAAAACGCCATTGTTCTTTTCCCATTGTTCTATCTTTCTATTGTTCTATCTTTCCCATTGTTCCAAAGCAGTATAAAAGGAGCTCAAAATGTACAAACTACCCAGGCTATCCTCCACCTTCAGTAGATAGAGAATTTGTGTGTAATCAGTAGTGACCACTAGTCAATCCAATTATCTGCTTGAGACAGTGAAACTCAAGAGTGCTTGTGAAACTCAGTTGTGATACACATCATCAGTTATTCAGTATTATCATTAACTACATGTTGTAGTATCATTCATTGTCTAATCCACGAAGGATAGACCTTATAACTCATTATCATCATTAACTACACCGTTGTAGTATCATTCTCAAAGTCTAATCCATGAAAGATAGACCTCAGCTACTCATCCTCTGAAGTAACAAATACTTCATATCATTAAGTATTGATATTTATTCATTTAGGTTCCACGGAGAACACACACATTCAATAACTCATTCTAGGTTCCACAGAGAACAAACACATTCAATAATTCATTCCAAGTTCCACAGTGAACCCACTCATTTAGTGAATCAGTTCAAGTGCCACAGTGAATACACTCATTCATAAGACATTTCAGCATCATTATCTACACACCACTTGGAGACTTGTATTGGTTACATTTCCTTCAAACAAACAACTAGAGACTGCCCGATCAAAGATAAACAAACTGGCACACCTAGACACAATTAAACAAATTGTGTGACAGCACTTTGCAAAGATGTCCAAATCAGATCCTGCCTTCCCACTGACCAAATTCTGCAAAACATCCACTGACCTCACCTGTGCACAGACCAGTATCCTAACCCAAATTTGCACTAGCCACATCAGTCTCAATCACCACCTCACGAGAATAAAAAGTCTGCCACTCCCACATGCCTGTCATGTCACCGTTCAGATGAAACCATCCATCACTTCCTCTTCGAATGCTCCACCTATGCGCAGGAACATCATATGTTGACCAAAGCTCTAGGATGCAAAGCATTGTCACTCAAATACCTGCTGAACAACAAAACAGAGATCTCTGAGCTGCTCAGATTCATCGAATGCACAGGGCGCCTATGCGCAAGCTTTGGTAATATCACCCCTGCAGATACCTAATCGTAATACACACTGCTTTCACTACTCCCGTCAACCACCAACAGCATGCTGTCAACACATGCAAAGCACATGACACCCCGCAAACCTGCACTCCCCCCACATGCATACCCCTTTTATCCATCTTGCTCGCATATGCGCAGAAATCAGGTGCAGACAAACGGCATGTAGAAAGATTTGATGGTAGCACAAATGATCAGTGCATAAGACCCCTCTTTGCCACTCATCCTACTCTCACTAACTTACCACACTACTTTCATCCCAGATTCCATGCTACGTCACTTTGGTGACCGAGCACTTAGCACTAGAACTTTTCCTGGCACACTATGTCAGCAGTTACATTGGACCCAGTCTCATCTCCCCACTCACAGCTTCAGGGCGAGACAGGTAAAACAACGCATGGACATTGGATCTACAAGGGGGTTGGCCCGTTGTAAAGGCACCTGGGCTATCTATCTGCAAGGGCAAAGACATGGTAGGGACAGGGGTCCCCGAATCTATTTCTTAAACTACTATGTTGTGTCTATCATAGAGTTCACCCCACCAGACAATAAACTTGACACAAAAACAAAAACAAAAAAAAGGTGAAAGCCCACCAGATGCGCTCTACAGGTATGCTAGCTGATGGCACAAAGTTGTGAACACAGCAAAGACAGCAACTCCAGAAAGACGGAGGTTCATGCAGAAAAAGCTGCAGGAGGAGTTGGTGAGTGACAGTTACTTCTGGCAGGATTCAAATCCTGACATTTACTTCAGATAGTTGTGAAGAACATCATCACCCAGGTCTCCAACATCCACAAGCAAGCTATCCAGGTGCCGCACTTGGTGCTCAGTGTCAGGGAAAGATTCTTCCTGGTGTCGACCTCAAAGGAGCTGGTGGACTTTGAATCTATGTTGGAGAATGACCCCACAATTACAACTAGTAAATGGTTTCAGTCCGGGATGAAAACACTGAAGGTTGACATCGGTGGACGGCTGTAGTGGAGGGAAGGGAGAGCACCGAAGGACATGTCATTGAAAGGATTGTCAAAGGAGGACATGATCATGATTAAGGAGGAGGAGGGTGAGGGCAGATTAGAGATAGGGAAGGAGAACTGGAGGGGAGAAGATGGCACCTGGGTAAATTTGCCCAAGACAACTTTGACAGGATATACCATCTGGCAAAGATGAAGATGCTGACAATGAGGATGAAATAGACGAACCTGAAGAAGAGGTTGAGGTACAGCCAAAGAAGAAAAGAGCAACAGACACTAACCGAAAAACTGCTGAAATGTATCGTGCAGTTGTTGCCAGCAATGGCGGTAGGTGGTGGTTAGAATCAATGAATGTCTGATAATCAACAAGTGGTGAGTCCATTGTGCCCCCGGCGGGACACATAATGTCAGCCTGGCTGAGCATGCTGTCAGCCTGACGATAGATTCTAGAAATTCTAGTAGCAGGTCAGGCTCTCCATTACTTGCCCCTTTGCATTCTCCATCACTACTCCCCAGGCTATCTCCCCCACTGGCACTTGTTGTGTCTGGTTCTCTGGGAAGGAGTACCTTCATCAGGAAAAGGCTGATCTACTTAATCCATCTTAATTTGTCTTAATGGTCAAGACAGACTAAGACAAGGCCATTTCTTAACTCGTCTTATTCTCATCTTAACTCATTTTATTCTCATCTTAACTCATCTTATTCTCATCTCAACTTGTCTTATCCTCATCTTGTATTTTTTTATATGCATCTTATATTTTCTTAATCTTATCTTATTCTCATCCTATTCTCATATTCTCATCTTATTCTTGTCTTATATTTGTCTTATTCTTCATCTTAATTTTGGCAATTGGTAACAAAATAACCAGGGCCACTGTGTTGAATTGAGATGAATAAACGGATCACTATATTAATAATAGGGCATACTAGAGACTCAGAGAACAAATGTGCATAGTGAAGATCAGTGGAACAGATACTAACCAGTACAAGGACCCACTACTAGTAGTGTGGCGGACTTGGAGGGGGGCGCTGGGAAACAAAGAAAAAACAAAGAAAAAACAAAGAAGAAAAAAGCTTTTGGAAAAAGGCGGCAGGAGGAGTGGGCCAAGCATGGCATTTATGATAATATAGTTAGCAAAAAGCTGAAAAAGGATCAAGATGACTATACCATTATTTGGATGATCAACCAGCCTGGCACAGATGCTATCCTCAACCTCTCCTGTCCACAACAGCTGACCACCACTGGTAGCGGCGCCATGTTGTGCTTTAGTGTAGACCTCAGTCAACTCGATGATCATGTTGAAAGTACCAGGCCAGAGATTCATCATGATAGAGACAAGGTAGTCTCACACTACTTTACCCCAGTTGACCTCATTGAAGGCCTTGTCCTTTGTAGACTCCTTGCTGCTTTCCACATTCACAAACTTGATGATTGACCTTGAAATATTCTTGCCCCTCTTGTCATGGCTGCCGACAGACTCAATGGTGACAGCATGGTCTCACCAAAGAGTGTATGCACATTCGACCTAGGAAGATTGTTAGCCAGTATTAAACCAGTCAGATGGGAATGAATAGCTACTGCAGCTGCTGACAATGCAAGAGCACAGTATGGCTTGCCTGCATCCAATGACGGCACTCTTACAGCCCTTAAGACAGCCGCATAGTGAGTTGCGAAGGTTTGGAGGACCATGGGGCCACAGAATAAGCCAAGGCTCTATGTAAAGTCAGCTAAATCAGTATATATCAGTATGGTGCACCTGAGCGTACCTCATCAGGGTCTGAGTACAAGAATGC
>QLPF01002145.1:0-94906 GCA_003314045.1 Hygrophorus pudorinus
AATGTCCGAAATAGGATGAAAGAATGTTCGAAAAAGGAAACTAGATAGGGGTAAAAGTCATGTCAAGACACAGCTGCTCTTGGTTGTGCCGGATAAGGGCAGTTGGGGACAATGTGTCTGAGACCGTTACAATGGTAACACCTTAGATTTGACTTGTCAGTCAGCTTAGGCTTCACGGTTGGAGCCTGGGTGTTTCCAGATGCAGCTGTATGCTGTTGATTAGACCGGTTAGGTCCTTTACTAAATGGTACTGAACCATTAGTTGTCTTGTTGACAAAGGACCGATTACTCGGTTTCTTTGTATATCCATTGGATTTATATGACAGCTTCTGAAGCTGATATTTAGTTACAGTAGCCGTAAGGTTACTACTATTTGTCGAGGGTTTACTCGTAGTATTTGAGCTTGTGCTCGATTTTGCTCGGCTTGCATAGGACCGAGCTTCCTCTACTTGCTGTGCGACCCTTAGCAGGTCATCTATAGTAGATTGTTCAGCGGTATAACCGTTTTCTAATATCCGGTTGGATATGTGGTCATTGAGACCAACCAGGAATCGCCTTCTAATGCAATATTTATCTGGTAACTCTACCATTCGTTGGGCAAACGCCCGTAAAGAATTATAGAATTCTATTACAGTTGACTTATTCTGCATTAATGCATCGAATTTGTCCACTGCATCCTGGCTAGAGGATTGATGAACGAAACGTTCTTTTAACGCTCGTACTACATTGTCAAACGTCCATATGTTGGCATCAACATCATTTTTATCAATGGTTTGTTCAAACCATTCTATTGCTGCACCCGTGAGGGTAGTACCAAGCAGGTTTACCCTCAATTGGTTGGTATCTGCAGTTAGCAGTTGGTATATCTTGAAGTGCCTTAGTAGGGCCGCAAGATATTTTTCAAACTCTGCTTGAGTTGTTTCGCCCTTATAAGAGGGTAATGATAGTTTCAAACCTATTTTGCTCACTTGTACTGAGCAAGGAGTTTCATTATATGCAGCATCATATGCTGCATGTATCATAGTGATTACTCGCTCTGATGTCGCGTTAACGACCGATGTGATTGGCTTAGCACCGCGGTTGAGCCCGTGTGTGCTTATACCAGCAGTGGTATCTAACCTATTGGTATCAAAGGTCACCAATGACTTATGAGGTCCTTGACTCTGCATTAGAGTTGTTTTGCAATACCCTATTATGGGGAATATGAGCGCTGCTTGCGCTCATGGACACGGGTACATTGTGTCCGGTTATTAGCTTAGACGGTTGAAGTATCAACAGCTTCTGCTGTGAGACTTTTCACCTATGTGTGGTAGTTTCAGCTGTAGGCTGTTTATTGGCCATGGCCTTTTCGTCATAGATGGCTTGTCGAGCCATCTCGTTTATCCAACTATTGTAATCTTCAATAGATTCTTCCCCTTGTCAACGGGTTTGCTGGTCTAATTGACCAGTCATTATTGATTCTCGCTTTGCAAACACTTCACGTTCTATGTGTAAAGCTCAAATAGCTTCCTGTTGTAGTTTGTTCGTATTGGCTACTGGCCTATATGATATTCCATTGCTGGAATTAATTTCGGGCTACTTAGCAGCCGTAGTGCCTATTTCCTGCAGACTAGCAGGCCGTGACACATAGGAGGTATGTGTGGATTCCCCTGTAGTGAGAGGGCTTATGTATGTGTCAACTGGCACTACAGTGGTTACAGCTGGTTTAGCTGGTGATGCTGGTTGTCTGCTAGCATTCCGATGCCCTTCCAAGGCGTGTTCATCATTATGATCAGATCTTATCTGATGTATTTCAGTTAGATAACTGTTGTAACGAGCCTCCATATGGTCATCTATAGCTTCTAGCTCGTCTAGACACGCTTGTAGCGTGGATTTTTCTTTCTTTCTTGCAGCTCAGCGCTGTTCCATGTCCGTGTGGACTCTCGATTCTAAATGGTCGAGCCGTATACTCGTTCGGGTTTTAACTGGAATGTCTTTCGGGTCTAGTCGACCTTCAGTCTGATTGACAACCATGCTGGTTGCTGATCCACCACCTAATGAAGGTGTCTTCCTACACATGGGCGAGTTATATGCCAACGGCATAGGGGGCACTCTCGCGTTCTCCGAGTTTCGTGACCGGGGAGCCGGTGTTCGTCTATTCACTGGGGATTCCCAGTGGCTTGTAGGATAGTCATTACTGACATCATCATATTCTGCCGCATCACTGTGGGCAATAGGGCTGTTAGCCCTGTGAGCCAATTCCGAAACTTGCGAGGCTTTATAAGCGGAGTCTCGCTGGAGGGGGGTACGTTCGGTAAGGGGGTGGTTTACATCCCATAATTGGGATGGACTTCCCTGTTGGGATGATCTATGGGACCGGTTGGACATCCGGGTTGTCAAATTCAGTTATCGACGGGATTCATCTATGAACACACTAGATCGTGCGCGTTCTGAATCACATTACTATGATGTGCATTGCGATTGCAATCGCATGCTGATATGAACTAACATTCAATTTTCGTAGTGTACGATGAGAGCTATACTCAAGCCGTTTGGGCTTTTTTGTGTCTGTTCGATAAGGCCCTTTAGGGTGCCTAATAGGACTTTTTTATAGTCAAGGTATCTAACTGCGAGCGGCTTATGACTACGTAGTATAACCAATGTATCTAACCTTGTGAAAGGCTTATGGCTATTACAGTCAATTCAGAACCGTTTTAAGGGTTGTTTGGCTGTGAAAAAAAGTATAAACTTGTGTAGGGCTAATTAAAGCCCCAGTACAAGTGGGTTGAATGTTATAAAGACTGTAATGCTCACTATGCACGATTCACAGATCCAAATCAATATATTTGGGTAATGAATGTTATGCGGTTATATGAGTGTTGTAGTGGTTATAGTTTATTATGGATCGTGTGACGCGGACGGCGTAATAAGGTTATGTTTGTATGTGTGTACATTGTGGCACACATGTCTGCTGTAAATAATGATAATAAGATAATAAACAAAAGGATAAGGAAATTAATGAAAGTAACAAGGAATCATAGATTCCTTACACTCAGTGTGACAAAGTGCGAAAAAAGTCTGAAATGCAACAGCAACTTTTGCACAACACACAAATTAAAATTATGCTTGCACAGAAAGATTCTTAATGATATTTAGAAGACTTTGGCTTCTTTTAATTTTTAATTTGCACCAAGCTGAACAGTGAGATAACATATTTGTGCTGAAGGTTTCTTGCATTGTCACGTGTCACTTGTCCATACAATGCATATTGTCAACCTATCTCTCCCCTCAATAGGACCAAATTTAAAATTTAAAAGAAGCCAAAGTCTTCTAAATATCATTAAGAATCTTTTTGTGCAAGCATAATGTTAATTTGTGTGTTGTGCAAAAGTTGCTGTTGCATTTCAGACTTTTTTCGCACTTTGTCACACTGAGTCATGTGATCAAACAGGTTCTGAATGAGACCTATCCTATTGGTGGCCAAATTGGGAATAATTTTCATTTATTCTCAGCACTGGTCACTGGGAAGCATCAGAATTAAGCAGGAAAGGATCCTGGAGGTTGCCTACAGTTCACGAAATCACTTTCCGACCACTCAAGTACAAACATTCTTGAAACTCTTTCAGGACTTCACACTCTCGTCCATTGGACCCCATACCTTAGAAACAACAATGTATTTAACATATCTTCAGATGTATCTGAACAGTTTTACATGGGGTCGAGTTTTGATTCGCGGTTATCGGTCAAAAATTGAAACAAATCGCAAAAAATCGCGAAAAATTCAGAAAAAAATTGCATTCAGCTGCTGCCACATCTAAATCAACGTAGCAATACTTTTCTGGCCTCCTGAGCAGTTATTGCAGCCCGTATTTCAGCAACAGTCCCAACTCTCCGGTGTGACTTATATAATTTGACTGCAATAGCGGCATCCCTCAAATTCAGTCCTTTTCTGGAAGTAAAACTGAGTGAAGGAACGTGAAACATTGTTCTGCTTACCTGTATGCATCCATGTACCGCCAAGTTTTCTGAAAGAACCGCCTTATCGTGACCTCATCGGCCATGTCAAGGCATTTCGGCACCAAGTCTTTGGCAGTGTTGAACTTGCCATCGTTTAACTGACAAAATCCTGTCATACACGTTAGCGCATGAGAACCCAAAAGAAGGTCACTTACGATATTTGCCATAACCCCAAAGCATCTCAATGGCTGCAAGTTCACAGTGGAACTTGGGGAGGAATTTACAGATTTGGCCATTACGTTCGAGGTACTGTTGGATCATTGGTTTCTCTGAACGAAAATCTTCTTGAAGAGATAAAACACGATGCATACAGCACCAGTCGTTTGTCGAATCAGTAGCGCCGGATTGTGCGGCTTCAATATCTGCATCAGCAATTGAGTCTTCCTGACCAGCTGCCTCTGCTTCCGCGATGCGACGTAATGCATCCTTCTTGACAGCAGAAAGACCACATGTTTTGCACTTTCCAACAACCTTGTTCTCTCCGTGGTTCTCTCGGCACAGACGAGTCCAAACAGAACCACACTCTTGCAAGACCGCCTTCATCCCCTTTGCTTTTCCAGCCAGAGTGGGATCTGGATGATTATCGGGATAAACCATTGACTGTGACTGCCCTCGTACATCAGGTTGAGCTGGGTCAGGTGGCGGATTGGAATGGGGAATGATGGTGTCGTGCATTTGAGTTTGTTTACCGCTGGGATTGACATTCATTCGATTAGCATTCAGTGAATCGGGAGCCATCGCCTCGTGAGATGAAGAACAATCAAATATCCAGACTCCCTTGTAATCCGGGAACTGGAACTTGAAGATCTGGACAGCAACCTTCAGTTGGTCCATTAGTTGATTCACTTCCCACCATTTGTCGTGGTTTTTGCCTGGGTAGATGATCTTGCGAGCCACAGTTCTGGGAAGTCGGCATGGGGAATCCTGCGGGAGGCGTTCGTGCTCAGTAAGCTTGTCGTCAATGAGCCGAAGGCAACTGATAAGCTCAGACACAAAATCTGAGACGTGAACAGCACGTCCATTCCCCTTCTTTTTCAGTGGCTGCTGGCCTTTGAGGAGCCACATCCGCCTCTTCATGTCATTCACATGAAAAATACTTTCATCATGATTGATGACAATGTGGACCTGCTCGCCTGGCGCCAATTCCGGATACACAGGCACCATCTTCTCGCCGATGTACTTGATGAAGAACCTGTCCAATTCCATCATCTCTGCAAGAAACATGATCAGACGTTCCTTCACATCTGGACGTTCGTGCCCATCATAATAAGCACCATTTTTCGCCCCCACATACTCGTAATCGAGAGCATGAAGCCAGTTAATTGCGGTCCGCTCGGTGAGATCGAGATCGTAACCAGAATACCCCAAGGCTGGCAGTAACACGTTGCGAAGATGTGCTGCCATCTCTTTGGTTGAGATTGACCCGATTTGCTGGACTGCAAGGTACCTCCGGACACCCAATCGGACTTGCTCATTGTCCAGAAGTGTGGCATGACCTCGCTGCTTCTCTTTCGATGACATGGGAAGATGACCTGTCAATAAGAGATGGCGTTCATTCTTTCGGATTTGTTTTGCGAAGTAGGGACCCTTTCCCACTCTTCTTGCAACCTTCAGGCTTGCGGCGAGGGCTGGACCTTTGCAATGCGGATTTTGACGATGTCGGTCCTGCAGCTTGACGTACTCGGCAACTGCATTGAGATGGACCACGAGCTTGATGGAACGTCGAGTGTGTAATGATTTCACCTCTTTTAAGGTATGGGTGACAATTCTCGCAACATCCAGCTTATCCTCTTGCTCTTCATCATCTTCAATCCACTCTCGAGCATCTGCCACCCTCTCTGATTCAACATCATCCCCAACACCATCCCCACTTGTCTCCCCTGCAGCTGAGTGGTTGAGACCACCATCTGATTCCACCTCAGAGTCCTTGGCCGCAGGATCTTCAACCAGTATCAAGTCTGGGAGGTCATCGCAGCTGTGGTTTTCTGGAAGCCCTGAGTTGCCAATTCGCAAAGATGCGAGCTTTTGCTGTAGCGCATCAATAAAGCTGTCAACGTCATCTGGACCAACTTCGGATTCAAAGCATGGAGGAGATGGAGAACGGGTCCGCTTGCCAAGCGAGAAGAAGGAGGTAAGCTTTGGTATATCTTGCACAGCCGCTGCAAGCTCATCAGCCTTTTTTTTATTTTGCCAATCAGTGGTCCGAGAGTCCTTTGTGTAGATGCCGCGGAGACTGGAGCCCGGTCCAGCCTTGCTCTTTGCCTTCTCCCTTTGCCTCCTTAACCTTGCCGCATGCTTCAGTATCTGCTGTTGTTCCCATCCAGCTTCTGAGCTTGCATCTGATGATGCATCTGATTCATCCACTTCTTCATCGGAATCTGACCAAGTGGGGTCATCAGGATCAATGACGGATTCATGGGAGGGCTTTGTGAAAGTTTTAGAGGCTGAGTTACGGTGTGCAAGTGCATGTCGAGCTCTTTTCGAGACAGCGGGCATCAGTTTAGAGTGGTGCACCCTGATTTAGGCCGAAATACAGGCCGAAATTTTTTTGTTTTCCCATCCAAAATTGAAACATCACCCGAATATTTTCAATATTTCTAAACCACGGGTATTTTACCCACTTTCCTTCCAAATATCAAATTACAGATTGAAATCTAGCTCTATTGATTTTTCCCAGAGTGGATGGAAAAGAATTTCGTGAACTGTAAGAAGTTTGGAGACCAGGATATCATTTTTGAAAATTGCTAACTCCTCAAAAAAGTGGACATCGTGGGAATATCCTTCCCGATATGGTATAAAATGAGGTTTTAACATCAAACACATTCTTTTGGTGGGTTTCCTTCCTAAAAGAATATCAGAAAAAAAATTAGCTTCAAAACTTCGGAAGCACTTGTGGGTGCGGCACTGTACAGCGCATTTTTAGGTTGCGCTCCCAAAGTACCTAAGAAACCTAAAAAAAACGACGCTCAAGGCAGACCATTTTTTCCCAACGGTTGTGTAGGACGTCCTGGATGATCTTCTCCACGTCAGGTGTGGATCGGGTGACGAAGGTGGATATTGTGGTGAGATCGAGGCCGATGAACAGGACGTCTTGCGAGATTGAACTCAATATTGACATGTGTATAATAGGTACTGATGTACACACCTATCCCATCAGCAGCAATACAGTCCTTCGTTTCAATCTGCATGAGCACCAACACGCTCTCATTCACCGACTTGAGGTACTCAGCGGCACTGATTACCAGTTAACGCGCACGAATGGACTTCCAAACCTGCGTCTATCCACGGGAGGAATCCAACCGTCTGCTACGATCTCTTTTGCCATTTCCGCCGCGGATATCTGTGAGGAGACTAAGAGAAGCACATCTCAAGAATTAAAACATACCATCGGAAACAAAACACCCCCCATATCCGTGTCCGATGCATGCTTGGTCTACCATCCCGCGCCAGCGCTCACGGCAGTCGGTCCTATCGTCGCCAACGCACTCGGCCCCAATGGCCCAGCGCCAACGACAAGCAACGACGCTTCTTCCACTCCTGGGTTCAGTGAAACCAACCCGTGCTCGCAATCAATTAGCACCCAATGCAAGCTGACACCATCAGTGTGATAAATCCTGTAAACGAGATCAGCTGCTCATAGACTGGGAGGAAGGAGTAACTCACGGGTATCGATGACGGCGGTGAGAATGTATCTCTTGCCAACCCAGTATCACGTCCAAGTCGGAGAAGCCTGAGATGACGTCTGGGTATTTTTCGAAAAGTTTCCCCGTCTTTAAATAATGTCGGATGTGGATTCGAGGTCGAACTATCTGCGTGATAACGGCGTCGTTGTCGCTGAGGTCGACTTTGTCGTCAGATGATGAGCTTGAATAATAATTAATGTTGCAGTAAGCGCTAGTTCCGATGATTGCTCCTTAAAAACTGACTTTGGCGTCGTGCTGCCTGCCAGTGTGACGCAACACCACTTCACCCGAAGTTCCCGAACTACGACCATGAGCATCCTCCGACCGTTCAAAGCCACAGACATGTTCAAGTTCAATAATATGTCTAACACTCATTATATACTGAGGCCCTGAGCTGACGGACTTGTATTGTCTAGCAATTTGGACATCTGGACCGAGACTGTGAGTACTGCAATTGCTGACAAGAGTTTTTGACTTGAAACGTGGTAGTATGGAATCGGCTTTTACCTTAGCTATCTATCCAGATGGCCCGACCTATGCTGCGTGCAGGAGGATCCCAGTGGGCGTATGATGGGCTACGGTGCGTACATCCGCCGTGCATGTGCACACCCCCCTTGCTAATCTACATCTCGCCCTTGGATCGTTGGCAGTCATAGGCAAGGCCGAGGGCACCGGCACTGAATGGCACGGGCATGTCACGGCCCTCACGGTCGCGCCAGAGTACCGCCGGCTGTCCCTCGGCCGGAAAATGATGCACGTACTCGAACGCGTCTCGGACGAGACTTACAAAGGATACTTTGTCGACCTCTACGTGCGCTGTGCCAACGTTGTCGCCATCAATTTGTACGAGGGCCTGGGATATAGCGTGTACAGACGCGTGAAGGAGTACTATGGGAGTATGGGCATGGGGAAGGGGGTCAGGGACGAGGAAGATGCCTTTGGTATGTGCTGGACTACCATCTAAGCCCCGCTTTATCGCTCGCTCCAGTCCTGATGTCTGGGTGCAGTGTTACTGACCGACGTTTCACCAGATATGCGCAAGCCTCTCAGTCTAGATCACATGCGGCGCTCCGTGCGTGCAAATGGACGGGATATGATTGTCAGCTCGCACGATGTGTCATAACCTCACCAGAAACATCTACGATGAATTTGTGCCTTTGATATCCTGTTTTTACACCATGGCCAGACCACACAATGATCCGCAAAACACCAAAAGTGGACGTCCTGCCAGTGGTAGAACTCCACATCCGAGGCAGACAACACAAACTCACATAAGTTAGTGTAACATCAACATCCCCAGCATCTCACAAAAACAAGTAAGCACGCATCTCCCCATATCCGCAGTCCCTCTCCCTCCTCTTGCCGTCCATCGCCCCAAACCACGACACCCACACCCACTCCAGGTGACATGGGAGAACGAAGTCAGTCAGGTGGGTCTCAGGTAGTGAACGTGTTGAAGAGACGGATTTCACGGCTCTCCTCGACTTCTCGTGTTCAGCGCCACAACCAACCCATCGTCTCTCACGATCTCGGGCTTTCTGAATCGTTCTTCTTCCGAGTATTTATAAGTCTTACCTCAACTTCGATCCTCTCCCCCTCAACTCATCTGCGCATACCCAAGTTCCATCTCATACAAATTCTCCCTCGCCCTCCCTCACATTCACGGCCCACCAGAAACGGCTCACTCACCTCGGCAGCCCTCTCCACTTCCACAGCCCACTGCGTGTCTGTGTCAGACCGTTACCAGGGCAACATATGACAACTTCGTACTCCCCGCTTATCAGGAGGGAGAGGCCATTTTTCACTGGATTTGCGACCTCTGCGACCATTTTTTCGTGTGAATAGCATAGTAAAATAACAACGCGGTTACAAGGATTCTGTACATAGTAATCTCCTTATAAATAGGTAGAATATATCATATGGCCGAAGGTAACATCATGGTTGAATCAATCATAGCCTTCATCTTCTTCCTGAACTGCGCCCGCAAACCCCCCCCACCGTCCTCCACCCACACCTATCTCAGAGCCATCTACACTAGGCCGCGGCTTAAAACTCTCCCGCCTTGCCCTTGATGCTTTCTTCACTATAACACCACTATTCCCCGGGTGGTAAATGCTCGAAGCTAGACTCGACACG
Organism: Hygrophorus pudorinus; assembly: GCA_003314045.1. Classification (NCBI taxonomy): domain Eukaryota; kingdom Fungi; phylum Basidiomycota; class Agaricomycetes; order Agaricales; family Hygrophoraceae; genus Hygrophorus; species Hygrophorus pudorinus. Next base: position 9,816 of record QLPF01002145.1, read on the forward strand.
GACGACGCTGTCCGCACTTGCTGGGACGGGTGTGCGTGGTATGCGCCTCCATAACTCACGCCTGCTGCGGACGGAAGCCTCCCATGCCCCAGTGCATGATGTTGTGTGCCCACCTTCGGCACCGGCATGGCCACAGGCCTAGGCAAAGAAGACCCACCCGTAGGCGTCTTTCCGGGGACTCCGATCTTCGAGGGCGATGCAGTACGATGCTGGGCCCCATTAAGAGCCTGTCCCCGATGGGCCCCGAGCGGTGCTCGCTGCTGGGTGCCATATGTCGGCGTATGCCCTTGATGGTTGCTATAGACTCCGGAAATGGATTCCCCCAGCCGCTGCCGTTTGTTAGGCGCGGAATGCGACCCCATGCTTGAGCCCGGTCGCACAGCCGGCGTCACCACGCCCGACTTGCCATACCCAGCCGATCCTGGAACGTAATGGTTCGAGGAGTTGATTGGCGTTGTTGACCGTGATGGGACGGAGCCTGCGCGTGGTGGTTTGCGTTGGTTCTCCTGATCTGCAGCGCTGACGGTCTCCATGAGATTCTGCATAATGCTTTGACCGTGTACTAGGAATGGCCGCCCGGCGGCTTCTTCCCATATTGGAATAGAGGCGAGCAAATCTTGCTCGAGCTGTATATTGTTTAATGAGATTGGAAATCGAGAAGGAAAAATGCAGGGCTCACCCTCGGCTTCTCTTTAGACACTCGCTTACGCATCTTCTCTTCCCTTAGTAACCTGCCGGGGTCTCTGGGTCCTCTGCCAAGTAAACGACTCTGATCCGAGGCAGTAGCAGCCAACTCCTTCTCCTCATCACAAATTTCGAAATATCTCTTGATACCAGCCAATAGTGGCGCCTTCATGCGCCGCTCCTCCCTCAATCGTTTGATCTCCTCCTCGTGAATGGTCAGAAGTTCTTCCGTGTGTTCATCTAAACCCTCATGAGCGAAAAAGTAGAGCTGTTAGGATAACCACGCACCATCAGCGAAAGGCGCAAAATCGGCCCTTTCCTCGCCTCCGACCATCAGATCTTCCCACAACTTCATGATTTCTTCCCTTGCACTCCCGATAAACATACTCATGCTCTCTCTTTTCAATTCGAGCATTCTCTCCAGCTCCTCCTCATATTCTCTCGTGGTGTCCTCCGTGGTGCCGCGATGGTTTTCTACGAAGGCGTCCATATCCGACTCGGCAACTCCAAGCCTGCGCCATAGACCTTCTAGTTGGTCATACATAGCCTGAATATGTGCTTCTCGTCGTTTCTTGGTGTCTTCAAGAGAAGCACGCGTAGAAGAAGCCCAGGCAATGAGCGCTGGCGTCGGATCGACATTTTCGAGTCCGAGAGGAATGGTACAGCTCTCCTGAAGACTCTCATCTTCGGCTTCGTCGATCCGAGCCACGAACCGTGCAAAGATACGTTGACACTCGACTTCGGACAGGTCGTCTGATGCTAAACGGAATAGGAGAGGAGTGGGTGCCTTGGTTCGAGAGGAAGGTGTTGGCGTTGACACGGAGAGGAAAGGGTCCGACCCGCTGTCATTGGAGGATGTGCTTGAGCGAGGTGGGCGGAGAAGACTAGGTAATGAGGAAGGTAGGTCTTCTAATGACGGAGGCGTAATGCCAAGTTCAGCATGTAACCAGTCAATTTCGGCCATTGTAGTAGACAATTGGGTCAGCCGTTTTGCCTGTAAAAAAGTGAGTAGTCATATAACCACGAGGGAATGAAGACATACCACTTCGCCTTTCCCGCGAACCAGCTCTTTCTCGAGTCTGAGAAACCGTTCAGGCGTAACGTCTCGGAACGCAGCATGGTCGTTGTTCGCGAAGGAGGGTTCTACGACATCGGGTGCATAGAAATCAGGGCCCAGTGTACGTGCCAGTGCAGTTATGCGATTTGTCAGTGTCGATAGTTGTTCTAGTTTGGTGTGATAAAGCTGGACAAGTGATTTAAGGGATATGTGTATTTGGGAGACGGCAATGCCACTGACCTGTCTGAGTTTCTCCTGGTATCTAGACACTCTTTCGTATCTCTTTGGCAAGACAGGTTCATTGCGGAGCTCGCCCACTGTGCTTCCCGTAGCTTTTACATTCCCACCCAGGGATTTTACGTACTGGGTACAGTCGTTCTCAACAGCCTCGCACTTTTCTGTCCATTGATCTACTTCTTTGCGTCTCGCATTGATTTGATGTTCAACACTCTGCATGAGGCGCTGTTGGAGATCCTTAAGTTCATCCTCAAGAGCGGAGGGTGGGAGGCCAAGTTGTGCATGAAGGGTTGGAAGTAATTGCGTCTGGGACTGTAGGTGGGTGTGCAGCGAGTTGAGCAAGGAAGTGAGGGTCAGTGATGGCAGCGACATGGAGTACAGGACTGAGAAACGCGACAACTAACGACGCACTCAAATTCAACATCATGTGACTGACTCGGAGCACCGGCAGTCCAGTGGATTCATATTTTCATTCGTCTCAAACATATGTATATTGAAGAGGAGTCCTTTTCAATAGATTAGGGCTGTTTCTGCTTTCCTATCTTTAATATTTTGGCTTTCATTACTGTAGCGCCGTCCTTTGCTCTGACGCGTCTGCCCGTCACGTCACATGCACGTGCTAATCCTCGCGTAAGTGGCACCAACTGTCACGGTCACGCTTGGGCCCATCCGAGTATTTGATCGTCTGCTATGGCTAGAGGCCGAGGAACGTTTGGGCTTTCTTCTTCACGCGCGAGAGGTCGTGGCTCTTTTCGTTCTGGAGAATATCGCGGTGGATCCTTCCGTGGTGGAAGAGCCAGGGGTCGCGGAGTTTCAAGAACAGCGGGAGATGCAGCGCCTCAGAGGGAGGACGATGGCACCCAGCTCGCAGAGAGATTCGAACAGGTCAGGTTAAATGACGACATTGATGAGAAGCTTGGTTTCAGTAAGATAGAAGAAGGCGTTCGGAGAGAGGGCTGGTTAGTCAACATGCACCCGGTAAAAGAAACCCTTGTCATGCGTGCAACGAGTGAACTCACTTTCTCATGCTCAGACATTGCTGAAAGACCCGGAATATGCGTCTGGAATAGCGGCAGTGGATTTTTATTTCATTCAAGACGATGGCGGCATGTTCAAGTGCACATATCGATACGAACCGTACTTTTATATCGCATGCAAGGTCAATTTGCACTATATCCATCCTTGAACATACTGATGCGAGCAACAGAGTGGTACAGAGACCACAATAGAAGAATGGTTGGGCAAGAAATACGAGGGAATCATCTGCCGCATCGTCCGCGAAAGGAAAGAAGACCTGAAGCTACCCAACCACCTTATGGGCCATCGTCGCCTTTATCTTCAACTCTGCTTTCGAAATGTGTCAGACCTTCTTACCGTACGACGCGACATCCTCCCTCTAGCACAGGCTAATCGAGCGAAACGTGACGCAGTAGATGCGTATGCTGAAGTTGTGAGCGCCACTGCCGGGTTCAATATGGAGCTTGAAGGGGAAGGAGAATGGGAAGAACCCCGGTCCGCCAACCTCAAAGGCGTGGGATCTCGCGACAAGGACCCCCGAGAGGGTATCATCGACATTCGGGAATACGACGTACCTTATTACCTGCGTGTGGCCATCGACAATGACATTCGAGTCGGTCTGTGGTATGCCGTCACATTTACTGCTGGTCAACCGGCATTCAAACATATCGTGGAACGCGTCAAGCGTGCCGACCCTGTCGTGATGGCGTATGATATCGAGACCACCAAGGCGCCACTGAAGTTCCCTGACCAGGCTATCGATCAGGTCATGATGATTTCGTATATGGTTGATGGACAAGGGTACCTCATTACCAATCGTGAGATTGTGAGTGAGGATATCGAAGACTTCGAATATACGCCTAAGGAAGGGTATGAGGGTCCTTTCATCATATTCAATGAACCAGATGAGGTGGACTTGCTCTTTCTTCTAAATCGTTGATTATCACACTAACCTCTCATTGGAGTAGGCTGCCTCCATCAGACGCTTTTTCTCCCATATTCAGGATGTGAAGCCAACTGTAATGGCAACGTTCAACGGCGATTTTTTCGATTTTCCGTTCTTATTTGCTCGCGCCAAGGCGAATGGCATCGACATGTTCCTAGAGACAGGATTTGCCAAGGATTCTGAAGATGAATATAAGAGCAGAACATGCGTTCACATGGACTGCTTCCGCTGGGTCAAACGTGATTCCTATTTACCCCAGGGCAGTCAAGGTTTGAAAGCGGTTACTACAGCAAAACTTGGTTACCACCCAATCGAACTCGATCCTGAGCTCATGACGCCGTGAGTACTTCAGTGAACAATATCCAGTACCCAATATCTAACCATATCGCGCAGATATGCGATGGAGCAGCCTCAAGTCTTGGCTCAATATTCCGTGTCCGATGCCGTCGCAACGTACTATCTGTACATGAAATACGTCCATCCGTTCATCTTTTCTTTATGCAACATCATCCCTTTAAATCCGGATGATGTATTACGCAAGGGGAGCGGAACTTTGTGCGAGACTCTTCTTATGGTGCGAGTCGCTTATTTCTTTCCATGTTTACCTGTCAGGACATTCACATCATCTCCAGGTCGAAGCGTACCGGGGCCAGATTATCATGCCGAACAGACACGAGGAGGCTCACGGCAATATGTTCGATGGCCATCTTCTGGCATCCGAGACTTACGTCGGCGGACATGTCGAGGCTTTGGAGGCGGGCGTGTTTCGAAGTGACATCCCTACCGATTTCAAGGTTGAACCATCCGCGGTGCAACAGGTCGGAAATTATTTTCTACCCGCAGGCGTTGACATCTGATCCCTCGCGTGTAGCTTATTGATGATCTCGATTCTGCTCTGACGTTCTGCATCGTTGAAGAGTCCAAAACATCTCTTGACAATGTCACTAACTACGACGAAGTGAGGCACGAAATACAAGCCGCTCTTGAGTTGATGCGTGATAATCCCAAGCGCGTGGACAAGCCGCTCATCTACCACTTGGATGTCGCGGCCATGTATCCAAACATCATGTTGTCAAATCGGCTGCAGCCAGATTCGATGGTGGAAGAGTCTGTGTGTGCGGTATGTGACTACAATCGACCAGGAAAGACGTGCGATCGCCGGCTGGACTGGGCTTGGCGGGGAGAATTCTTTCCAGCGCATCGGGACGAATATAACATGATCAAGCACGCTTTAAGCCAGGAGACCTTTCCTCCTAAGCGTACGGGTGGTCCTCAGCGACGGTTCCCAGACCTTTCGGAAGTGGAACAGACAGCACTGCTTCACAAACGTCTCGGCGACTACTCCCGTAAGGTGTACAAGAAAACCAAGGACACCAAAGTCGAAAATCGCGAGGCGATCGTTTGCCAACGGGAAAATCCTTTCTACGTTGACACAGTACGCACATTCCGAGACCGAAGATACGAATACAAGGGCTTGCTCAAGACATGGAAGAAGAACTTTGATGTCGTCATGAGCGAGGGCCGCTCCATTGCGGAAGTCGACGAAGCCAAAAAGATGATCGTGCTTTACGATTCCCTCCAGCTCGCGCACAAGTGTATCTTGAACTCTTTTTACGGCTACGTCATGCGCAAGGGTGCTAGATGGCATTCTATGGAGATGGCAGGCATTACGTGCTTGACGGGGGCGACGATTATCCAGATGGCTCGGGCCCTTGTCGAACAGATCGGCCGACCACTCGAGTTGGACACGGATGGAATCTGGTGCATGCTTCCAGGTGTTTTCCCCGAGAATTTCAAGTTCAAACTGGATAACGGCAAATCGATCGCCTTCTCGTATCCGTGTACAATGCTCAATCATCTCGTACATGCCCAATTCACCAACCATCAATATCACGATCTGGATCCGGAGACGGGGGAATACAAGGTACACAGCGAGAACTCCATCTTTTTCGAGCTCGACGGACCGTACAAGGCCATGATTCTTCCATCGTCAAAGGAAGAAGATAAACTGTTGAAGAAACGTTATGCCGTCTTCAACGATGACGGATCACTAGCGGAATTGAAAGGATTTGAAGTCAAACGCCGTGGCGAACTGCAGCTTATCAAGATCTTCCAGTCGCAAATTTTTGAAAAGTTCCTGCTCGGTACTACCACTGAGGAATGTTATGCAGCTGTGGCTCAGGTTGCAGATCAGTGGTTAGACGTGCTATTCAGCAAGGCCGACAACTTGGGAGACGACGAATTGGTAGATCTTATTGCGGAAAACAGGAGCATGTCAAGGACCTTATCGGAATATGGGACGCAAAAGTCCACCTCCATCAGTACTGCGAAGCGTCTGGCTGACTTCTTGGGGGACCAGATGGTCAAGGATAAAGGTCTGGCGTGCAAGTTTATCATTTCTGCTCGCCCAATTGGCGCACCCGTCACGGAACGTGCTGTTCCGGTTGCCATTTTTTCGGCAGAAGAGAGCGTCAAGCGGATGTATCTTCGGAAGTGGCTGAAAGACAGCAGTATGATTAACTTCGAATTACGGTCCATTCTCGACTGGGACTACTACATCGAGCGGCTAGGGTCTGTGATACAGAAACTTATCACCATTCCGGCAGCAATGCAGAAAGTCTCGAACCCTGTCCCTCGCATTCATCACCCGGACTGGCTCCACCGGCGCGTTGCTGGAGCAGTTGACAAGTTCAAACAGAACAAGGTCACCGATTTCTTCACTCGTGTAACTGAAGAAGAGGCACAACACGGCGCAGAGGATATGGAGGATTTTGGCCGCACGGAGCGACCCAGTGGTAGGCCTCGCATCGCCGTGGTTAACCGCAAACATGTTCATAGAAGCAAATCCCCGGAACCAGTCGTTTCCAAGGTGCCTTTACCAGCTCCCAAAGTTGATTATTCGGCGTGGCTTAAGGCCGTCAAGCCTCGCTGGAAAAAGGCCCAAGAGGCTCGGTGGGGGGGTACTTCATCGGCTGCTCTACCGACTATATTTCGTGGTGCCCAAGTGCGAACCAATCATCGATGGGATGTTGTTCAAATTCGACCAAGCAAAATTGCTGGACGTTTTACGTTATGGCTGTCCGTCGATTCGGAGCTCGTCGCTGTGCCTCTTCGTATCCTTCGGGAGTTTTACGTACACCTCAGAACCCCCAAAGAGAACCTTTTTCAGAAGGACTTTTATTCTTGTGATCAGGTTACTCGCAATCTTCCACGGGACCTTCACTGCGCCAATTTGTACAAGATCGTTGTACGGGAAGACACCTATCAAGACATACAAGAGCATTTTATTGACTTGACAAACGACCCGAATGTTGATGGAGCCTTCGAACTACAAGTGTGTGCTCAGATTCGACCCACAAATTAAACATTTTGGCTGATGGTATCTTTTAGGTGCCATTGGTTGTTCGAGGCATCCTGAAGTTAGGTAAAACCTGCACCGTCGAAGATTCCAGCATGACGTTGAATCGAGCCCAGAATATTGGTTTTGATCTGAACCAACTTGATCGTGCTGGGCCTTCGTTGTCTCGAATTGGATATCTCAATGGTGGTAAGGCTGGCAAATACATCTTTTTGTACCATGCGTGCTCTGCCAGTGCACCTCTCCATGTATTTTCTCTGTTCCTTCCAAATGGCCGCCTAAGGCTTCATATAGTCGATCCCGCCACCCGTCGACAACCAATTGGGCGCCTCGCCGATATTTACGCGGAGCTGCATCAAAGGCGACAAAACACGTACGGGTCCAGCGTTGCGATGAATTTTACAGCATCCCTTGAATTCTCAACGGCTTACCACGCCAACGACACGACTGCTTTGAAGGCTGTCTCGCGAGAACTTGGCCTACTGGAGGAAATGTCGAACACTCTCGTGATTTCATCGAGCAAGGAGCAGTCGTATTTTGAAGCTCTATTGCCAAAGCTGTCAAAGTTCCCGGTCTTGTCCATGTCAAAAGCAAAAGCACCTCACACGTTGGATGTATTTCCCTGGCAGTCATACGTTGCTCAAAAGATGCTAAATCGATATTTGTCTCTGGGTACCTGGCTCGACTGTTTGATCTCTCTCGCGGACTATTATGACGTGCCAGTCGGGCATATCGACGGCGATCAACCCCTATTCTTGTCGGATATTACCTTCGCTCGTCGTCTAATCCAACAAGACACAGTGCTTTGGTGGTCTCCGGGGCAACGTCCTGACCACGGTGGTATGGAAAATGACAGGGGGGGGGCAGAGGACCTCCCACAGTCTGAGTTTATCTCGCCGGGGTGTTATTCCAACGTCTGTTTAGAGGTGACAGTTCGTAACCTCGCCGTCAACTCTGTGGTTCATTCCGTAATGATCAACGAGCTCGAGGGAAGTGGAGGCACGACGGCGTTTGATTCGGTCTCTCGCACTTTGGATCAGTATAACAATGGCGAGGTTCAGCGGGATACCAATGTCGGAGGGTCAAACCTATCGGCCCAGACGTTCGGGATCTTGAAAACGATGGTAAAAACGTGGCTTTTAGACAAAATTCAAGGCAACTTCGAAAGTCCTGCCACTCTGGCAATTGACCATTTTTGGCGATGGATCAGTTCAAGCGCATCACACATGTACGATCCTAGCGTTCACCGGTTTATTCATGGCCTGATGCGAAAGACATTTATTCAAATGTTGGCCGAGTTCAAAAGATTGGGATCGCACGTCATATATGCCGATTTCAGTCGAATCCTTCTGTCTACGTCAAAGCCTCCAGGCACTGCATACGCTTATGCTACGTATATTGCGACTGCTGTCACGTCCAACGAGCTTTTCCAACATGTCTATCTCAACACCGAACGTTTTTACGATTTCCTTCTTTTCATGGACCAAGCCAACATGGGGGGAATTATATGCGAAGATCCCCTGGCTATTGAACCACCCGACGAGCTCTCGATGGAAATGAGATGGAATATCGGCCATTTTCTCCCTCACCCCATACAAGGAGATTTCAGCGCTGTGGTTCAATTTTTCATTGTCGAACTCTTCCGAATAAGGCAGAAAACCAACCAAGCGTCGCGGGGTGTACTGCGTGTAATGCAGAATGGTGTAGAATCTACACAGCGGGATGCCGGGAAACTCAAAGAATTGGAGGCAACCCAGGAGTTTATAGCGAGGCGTTTAACGCGAAAACTCCTAAAAGTCGTGGAGAATATCCAGGACAGGTACAGAGACTCTATGATGCACGAAGAACTGGCGGACTTCGAGTTCCCAGTACTGCCTGGCTCTTATCTACATCTCTCCAATCCGGTCCTGGAGTTCATCAAGTTCATCTGTGCGACGTTTAGTTTAGCGAAGGAGTACCAAGTGGAAGTTGGCCTTCTCAAACGAAATCTCTTGGAGCTCGTTGGGGTCAGAGAGTTTGCGAATGATGCCACATTTCGCAATCCATGTGAACCTCTGAAACTTTCCAACGTTCCGTGTCATCACTGTGATGGCCTCCGTGATTTCGACTTCTGCCGTGACCCAGAACTTCTGCTCAACAACCTAGAAATCTCACCTCGGTGGCTTTGCCCCAATTGCGGTGGGGAATACGATCGTCTCATCATTGAATTGACATTGATGGCGATGCTGCATGGTCTGGAACGCACCTTCGCGCAGCAGGATATGACGTGCTTGAAGTGCAAGCAAATCCAATCCGACAACGTCTCAAGATATTGCCAGTGTTCTGGAAATTACCAATTCACTCTCAATAAGACAGACATACGGCGAAAACTTCGGACAATGGTGAACGTTGCGTTGGTTCATAAACTGGGTCGCTTGAGAGTGAGTGCGAGACGCTTTCCAATTCGTTGCCTACTGACTTGAATATTGTAACAGGAATGCGCCCAAACCATGCTTGAAAATTGGTGATCCTGTGCATCTTCTATACCTCATTCAATTGTCATACCCATTATTGTATTATTGTATGTCTCGTTCATGCTAAACTGTACTCGCTGATCGTTCGCAATGTTGATCGTTTCTGATACAACAATAATAGCTTTTTCTGGCAGGATTACATGTAGCGAGTGACATCTGTATAATGGACAAAAGAAAACGTATCAGAGTTGTAACAACATCAGTAGGAACAAAGTCCGAAGAGCGTAAGTAATGTAGGGGGGTATCCAAAGCACACCAGTCCATGAAGAAAAGCGAGGTTCTAGGCAACGTGTATGTCGTGAGATTACGAAAAAAAAAAGGGAAAACAAAAAAAAATATAAAAAGCGTTTATAGCGGCCGGAAGAAACAAATAAAAGATCTTTACTCCTCTTCCCCTTCGTCTTCTTCTTGAATAGCGGTTCCTCGAAATGCAGGACCCGAGCGGCCAGCAGGGAGTTGCCTCCTACCGCCCCTTGCATCCGACGAGTCATACGTGTTATCCGCCGGAATCGGCGATGCTCGCTCCGCAGGTGAATGGCCCGTCTTCTGCCTAGGCGTGCCACTACCTCCACTCCCAGCCGACGTGTTATTATTCCGATTCATGCGCTTCGCCGACGGTCGGTGTCCCCTCGGTGCCGGGGACAGCGTCACAGTGGACTCCACGACATGCCCACCGCCGAATACTGAAGAACTGGATGTGGTGGACGTAGACGCGGCGAGCTGGCCCAACCCGCCCGCAAACGCAGGGATGTCGTCGTCCTCGTCAACCCAGTCACTCTCGTCGCCAAGACTCAAAGACTGCCTCCCCGAAAAGACATCCCGGAGCCCACCCGGTCCGTCCGAAGCCGGGGAGATAGCAAGAACCTCGACGGGGATGTGGGCTGTGCGGAACTGCCACCCGGGAGGTTCCAATCCCCACGACTTCTTCCAGCTCGACCGTCCGACAGAGTTGATGTAAGTGTGCGCCACGGGGCTCATAAACGGCGCCTGTCTCTTCTGGGCAACAAATGTCGTGTTTGAACTGTAGTTGGCGCGCCGGGAGTCGTCCGCCGAGCGTTTGGACTGGGCCTTGAACGGCGAGGACGTCCTCTGGCCGTCACTCTCCGACGGCTCATAATACGACGCCGGGCGCGACGAGACGAGTGAATGTATGGACGAAGCCGCGGAATTTGACCGCACATGTGGCGATCTAGGCGTCGTAGTGGCCTGCGTCTGCCGCACCACCCTTGTGGACGACCCAGACCCCGCCCTCCTGTGGTACTTCTGCTGTATCGGCGACGTTGTGCGGAAATGCGCTACCGACCCTGCCGAGCTTGCAGACGGCGACTTGCGGTGGCGCGGCATGGAGAAGCTGCGCACGGACGACGGCCGGGAGGAGTACTCCCCACGCTCAGAGTTGGGCGTGTGGGTCCCAAAGGAGCGTCGGTGCGCGGGAGGCTGGTCGAGTACTGGGACCGGGGCGTCCAGGACGATCATTTGCGCGGAGGTGCCTGAGGATCTGCGGGAGTTGACGCTGCTCGAGCGACGGGAGGATACTGAAGGTCTCTGTGCCCGGTGGCCGCTGCTGCGTGACGCGAATCTGCCGCCTGTCCCTCGCTTGCTGCCATTAGCGTACGAAGGGCTAGGATTCGTGAACGCGCGAGTGTATTGCGGGCCACTCCCAGCAGAGGGTATGGCAGATTCTTTGCGTTTCCCCTTCCGATCCTCGTGGAACCACAGCCGGAACGCAGTCAGCAGGTTCGCCCGATTACGGGGTCCCGGCGCCACTTTCGTTGCGTTGACTAGCAGGGGTGGAGATGGACCAAGTACACCGGGGGAGTTCGCCGGGGTGGGTGCGTACGACGGCGGTGGGGACGCCCGTCCAGCCAGTACCCACGGTGACCCAACCTGCGGTTGGGGATGATGTAGCTCAGACGGGGGTGGGGTGGACGGCACCGCAGCAGCATGGTCCTTCGCCTTCAGAGGCGGTGACTTCGTCAGCCTTGACGACGTACTATGCGAACTCCGCGTTTCCTCCGCACTCGCGATCTTTCTCTCCCTCTCCTTCGATCTCTCCCTCTCCTTCTCCCGCTCCTTCTCCTCCCTAACAGCCTCAGACGACTTCTTCCTCACCAACCCCGCAGCCTCCAGCGCCGTAGTCGCGCGCTGCATAATACTAACGCTCCCCGACCGTGCCTTCCCATCCCTCCTCACCTTTCCCGCGTCCTTATCCTTATCCCTCACGCTCCCAGACGGCGTCGAGGGCTGCGACCGATGGCCCAGCTCAACAGTCGATGCGGGCGACAACAACGGCCGTACACTCGGGGGTGACTTCTGCTTCGGGGGCGTCATCGGGCGCGTCGCGGCAGTAGGCGTCGGGGGCACGAAAGCGAGCTGGGGTGCCGAGCGTGCGAGACTCAGTGCATGGGCGTGCGCATGCAAACTTCCGCTCCCGTCTGTCTGCACCCCCACCGCGCGCATCACCCCATCGCCTCTCTTGGGCAGGAGCTCCTCCCCAAGACCCGCACTCCCACTCCCACTACCTCCTATACCCATATTATCCACAGCCCGCTTCTCCGCTTTGCGCTTTAACATCCACCACACCGCCCCCGCAGCATCACACGCATCGCTTAATACTGAATGCACAATCTGCCCCGTATCGAACCCCAATACGCTCAAGCTGTTCAGCAGCTCGCGCTCCAACGGCGTCGAGAATATGATTGGCGCCGGCGTGCTCAGGAGCGAGGAGAAGTCCTGCGGGGCCGTGATTGGCTTCTCGTGCGCTGCCGTCGTGGGGGATGACGAGGCCGGGTCAGAGATGTTGGAGGAGACCGAGCGCCGTTTTGTGCGGACGGGCGTGCGGGCAGGGTACGCCGGAGGTGATTTGGCGAAGCGCGCCGCGAACTGTGCTGAGGGGGTGGTACTAGGGAGATTGGTATCGACGTCGCCAGTCTCCTCGGCGACCGTTTCGGGCTGGTTCGGGCTGGTGCTACTGCCAGTGGACCTGGGCCTGACCCGCGCGTGCAGCGCGTCGATCTCGGTGTGGTGCCAATCAGTCTTCTTCAGCGTCGTCTCGCTGGGATTGCGGTGGATTGCAGGCACGGCGTCGAATGGATCCAAAGACGAGGTGTCGTCGGGCGTTGTGGGCGGGGACGTGCTGATGTCCGACGTTGAGCGAAAGGCAGACTCGCCTGACGTCGTCGAGAGCGTGGAGGATTCAGACGGGTCTAGGTACTCGGTGAAGGTTTGGGTGTGGATGGGGATGGGGGATGACTGCGGAGAGCGGGTATGTGGCGTGGGTGAGAGGGTGCTGAGGGAGGAATCAGGCCAGTTTGGGTGGGAGCGGGTGGTGAACCAGGGGTGGGCGAGGATCTGGGGAATCGTGAGGCGTTTGGTGGGGTCGTGCTGGAGGACGTTCTTGATCAGGTCTCTCGATTCTGTGTGCTCAGTCAGCACTAATGGTGCACTTGTGAAGGACGGATTACCTGTTGAGAGCCACTCGGGGTCCTCAAAATCGCCTTTGATGATTTTCTTGCGCATGAGAGCTTCGTCGTCGTCGTCAAACGGGAGCATTCCCGTGAGGAGGCAGTACAGGATAATCCCAAGGGACCACACATCCACCTCTACAAACTCATTACAATCCACTCCCAGCGAAACACAGGCACCACTCACCTGGGCCGAGATACTTCCTCCCCATTAGCATCTCTGGGGACGCATACCCCGTGGTCCCACAAAATGTCTCCAAAAAGGCGCCGCGCTCAAACTCGCGCGTGAAGCCAAAATCACCGAGCTTGATGCGACATCGCTCGTCCATCAGCACATTTTCCAGCTTCAAGTCGCGGTGTACGACGCCCTTCTCGTGGAGGTACGCCACGGCGAGGCAGAGTTGGCCGAACAGCACGCGGGCCTCGGCCTCTGCGATACGGCCCTTCTCGACTAGGTAGTCGAAGAGCTCGCCGCCGCTGCAGAGCTCCGTGACGATCCAGATGGAAGATTCTGTGGCGAGGACCTCGAACATCTGGGTGACATGTGGGTGGTGCAGTTGGCGGTGGTGGTGGATCTCGCGGGTGAGGTACGAGGACATGCCCTTGGGGATCTGCTTGATGGCTACGCGCGTGGAGGTGAGGCGGTGTGTGCCGAGGCGGACCTTCCCGTACGCTCCTGTGTGCGCTGATTAGATGCGATTAGAAGGAGGCGGAGGAGAGTACCTTCGCCGATTATTTTCCCGAGAGTGTAGTTGCCTACCACTCTGAGTTTAGTGGAGGATAGTTCTTTGCCGAGTTCGTTGTAAGCGGTGGCGAGGTGGGCTTTGTGGTTCTGGGTCACGGAGCCCGTGTGTTTGTGCCCGTGAGCAGCGGTGGTGGTCATCGTCGTGTGTGATGTGTAGGGTGTAAAAGAATGGCACGGCACACTGGGGCCTCCTGGTCGTTGTCGTCGTTGTCGTCGTCCTCGTCCTCGTCGTCGTGGCCGACGCACTCCAATCTGAAGAGTGTGGCGTGTGAATAGATCTTACTGCGCTACTCGTGTGAACAACGAGACTTGGCTTAGGCACTGCCCATCACTGACACAGCGCATCCTCATCACTTCCAAACCTTCTAACGTTTACACAGCGTTTGATACGGTGAGCAGGCTACCAGACATCTTTATGTTTCACTGACACCACCTTGACAGAATATCATGTTCGTCTACATAATAAGGACAGCTGTCCGCCAACAACGCTAATTCACCATTACATTCCAGGTCCGAGCCATACGACCCCTACCTCCCGCGAAATGGCTCCTCCTCCAACCCCTCTGGGCCCAGTGGCGGGGGCGGGAATGCCAAGACAGCCGCCATCCAGGCGCAAATCGACGACACCGTGGGGATCATGAGGGAGAACATTACAAAGGTCGCAGAGAGAGGCGAGCGGATTGATTCACTACAGGATAAAACGGGTGCGTGCGCTACTTTGTTTGGGGTGTTGCTCGTTTTGGAGTTGATGTTGTTGGCGTAGATAACCTCGCTGTATCGGCACAAGGGTTTCGTAGGGGTGCCAATCGAGTCCGGAAGGTAAGTTTGCTCACGTCCCTGACATGATACACATACCCATATATCAACCATCCTAATTGCAGAATATGTGGTGAGTGCCTCCCTATCCCAGCCACAGCACCGCCGCTAACGCCAGCCCAACCCGCAAGGTGGAAAGACATGAAGGCAAGCCATACCGCCATCTGACTCAGCTAACCACTCACCGTACCACAGATGCGCATCATCATCGGCGTAGCAATCAGCATTATCATCATCATCATAGTCGTCTCCATCGTCAAGGCTACAAAACACTAGATCCCCTGATGGTGTTGTATCTATGCGTACTGTAATCTTCCTTCCCAGCCGGGGTGACCTAGTTAGTTAGTTATTGGTAGGACTGTTTCTCGTCCAATTTTACGTGTTACTGTACATGTTTGTAAAATACATTGAGTCACACGTCACGTCGCGCGTCACCAGTGGCTGTCACAACTACCTAGTCACTCCCGGCAAGTACCGCTACAACTCTCCTCGACACACAGATCATCAACCAAAATGGTACGGCTCCATCTCCTAACACATCCCAAACCACTAACACAATCCACAGAAAGTCGAAATCGACTCCTTCTCAGGGTACCGTATCTACCCCAGCAAAGGAAAACTCTTCGTCCGGGGCGACAGCAAGGTACCCGCACCCACTGAATATCCCCCTACATACGCCCTAAAATCCCACAGGTCTTCCGCTTCGCATCCTCAAAAAATGCCTCCCTCTCCCTCCAACGCAAAAACCCCCGCAAAATAGCCTGGACTCAAGTCTACCGCCGCATGCACAAGAAGGGCATCACTGAGGAGGTCGCCAAGAAGCGCTCGCGGCGCACCGTCAAGCACGCGAGGGGTATCGTCGGCGCGGACCTCGCTGCCATAGCTGCCAAGCGAAACCAAACCAGTGCCGTGCGCTCGCAGCAGCGGTTAACCGCCATTTCGAAGGCCAAGACGGAGAAGAAGGACAAGGAGGTTAAGAAGGCGAAGGTGCGTGCTTGCGTGCTTTTCTTTGCGCTGAAGCTGATGTTATCTGTAGCCCCCACGTGCGACTGGCCCGTCAGGTCCGAAGGTGTCTAAGCAGCAGATGAAGGGCGGGAAGGGTGGTCGGTAGATGCGTATAACACATGCTTGCAATCTATGCCCTCTGTTTATGATTTTCACGAGTCTCCCATCGCAACCCATCTCGCAAGTCAAAAAGTAGCGACTTGAATTTTTACTGGTGAGCATCTCCAGAAATGGAAGGTCAATTAACACTAAAAACGCGTTTTTTGCTGGATCCAAGAACAATTTCCCACAAGTCTCGCCCTAATAGACACGTGAAAATAAAATTGGTTTAGGCCCCGTTCGACAGGGATTATCATCTAAGATTATTGAGATTCTACTGCCAAAAAAGAATAATCAGATTTTTGATTATTCTCGAATTATTGCTGTGGCTACCCGTGACAAAATGTGACAGATTGTAGATAAGATAGTCCGAAAAGAGCTATATCCCGATCGGGCAACAATCAGATGTGAATTTGATGGGCGCTCATCACCGATCGTGTTCTACAAGAGCGCTCGTCATTGATCACGGTCGCGCTCATCGTTGATCATGGCTGCGCTCATCATACACAACAATAAAATCATTTTTTCCTCATTTTTCCCAACATTTTTTTCGGAAATTTCACTACTTGTAGTGTAATCATTATGATAAAACAATTGATATATTTTGACCACATCTGTTGTTGTTGACAACATTAGTAAGGAGAACCTTTCATATGCCTGCACATCATCTGTGGCTGTACTGGCGGGTTCTTGTTTCCGAGGTGTGACTTTGGTTCTGTTTGGTAGATGTATATAATGTCACTCATAATCTCACTACAATCTGACTTATAATCCCTATCGAACGGGGCCTTACAGAAATACATTTTTGATTTGGGATACTAGTTCCCAAAACAAGATTTTGTACCTCCTTGAGTTATTGTGATAGCATTGCAGCTCTGACGACGTTCAGCTTCTCACAAGGTCGGGATGGTCCTTTGGTACACTGGCCCCTGGGGGATGCCTTTAATGTGCGGGCTATTTATCTGATTGCTGCAAACTACACCCATCGACACAAACTGCATATTCAAGTTCGTGAGACAAACAACATTTATATGGGGAATATAGAAGCAAAGTGAAGTCTCATGACCCTATTCGTCGGTATATCAGCGCCCCGAACCTCATTTTCAAATCTTCACCTGAGCTCACCTGAATTGCGACACACTCATTCTCGTCGTCGGTGCCGGCCACTCACCTCGTGATGAGGATTACCAGCGCCTTCACTGTTGTTGCTATCACCCTCCACACTGGCCTCTGCCATTGATCGGTATGATCTTACCTGTAGGATATTTTACTCCCCGCTGATCGTAACACATCTGCAGGGAAACCAGCCGGGGGTAGTAATAATGGTGACCCACCTAGTCGTCAACCACCCGGTCCTCCTAGACCGCCCCATCAGCAATGCCGTGGCACCCAGTGGCCGGGCGCGGGAAACTCTCTTGCATAGGGTTGACCTACTCAAGGTTACCCCCCCCCCGGTCCCCCACCCAGCCGAGAGTCCGATACAGGCTCATTTTCTTTGGGCGGCTATTAAAGTGAAGGCTGGGGATTGGATAGTGACAGAGTGTGCAAGATAAGGCCATCTCCGAGAATTGAGGGCCCTTGCAACAGTGATTGTTCGCAGCTGTAGAGTCAACCACAGCGCGAGTTAGCTTGAAGCTGATGGCGATGATATGATCTTGACTCAAGATCCACGACCCCGAACAGAAAACGCACCGTCCAACATTAATAATCCATCC
This sequence comes from Hygrophorus pudorinus, assembly GCA_003314045.1. Classification (NCBI taxonomy): domain Eukaryota; kingdom Fungi; phylum Basidiomycota; class Agaricomycetes; order Agaricales; family Hygrophoraceae; genus Hygrophorus; species Hygrophorus pudorinus. The sequence continues at coordinate 27,472 of QLPF01002145.1, forward strand.
GACCACCCCTCCGCCCGACCTCGCCAGCAAGCACAATACTCCTCACCATCGCTCTGGGCGAATGTCTACTCCCCCAGTAACGGCCTGCGATATATCGCACCTGGCTCGTCAAGTTCATGATATTCATATTGTCCGTGAGCACCTATACCCCACATCAGCATGGCACATTTTTACGGGGAAACACACACACACACCTTCCGCATTCTCCACACGTCAAAACGAACGCCTGCCCGCCCGAAATGACACCCTCTGTCCCCTTCTCAAGACCCACACACGTCTCCTGCGCCAAGGTAGACAACTAGGCCACCATGGAATGGAATGGCATGACGGGGGGAGTCAACCTGAGAGGAGAGTGCGAACGAATGGGCAGATAGGATTGGCGCGATTGGGACGACAAGATGATTTGTCGCTCTACACCGTATCCGTGTGAACGACCTTGCGAGGGAAGGGAAGCAATGGTGGGATCAGACTGGATCTTTCTGACGCCCACCGATGCGTTGGAACGTCAGATCCCTGTTCCGTTCAGAATCAGGTGGAAACGCAACTGGGCACCGGTAGATGACCGTCGCTGTGTCCCAGTGAGCGGTGCACCATCGTTCGCATAGGCTACTTACCTACGATAATGCATGGGAGTAAGACGCACGGCCTAGCGAATTGACAGCTTCCGCTGATGTTATAACACCAGTCGTCAGTTAAGGTTGATCCTAAGAGTCAGCGCATGTTATTAGTGAATGTATAAAGGATGCTGAACCTCGTTTTCAAATGTTCAGCTGAGCTCACCTGAATTCTACACTTACTCATTCACACCTCGTCGTCGGTGCTGGCCACCCGCAGACTATTTACTTCACATCCAACTTTTCAACCTCACATCTATCTTCCAACTCGTACATTGATGAGGTTTACCACCGCCTTCACTGTTGTTGCTATCGCCCTCAGTCGCTCTTCCACACTGGCCGCTCCCATTGTTCGGTATGATCTTGCCTGTCGGATAGTTTACGTTGACCGTGACACATTGAAGGGAAAACAGTGCGCTTGAGGCACGGGGGGACCCCCCGCCTAGTGATAGCACCAGTCAACCTGCGGCCTGTTCGGGGGAAGCCCAGTGCGTGGGCGCGCAAGGCTATTATTCAAATTTACTTGGTTGCTCTGTTCAAGACATCGGCCCTCCAGAGCGTAGTACTTGCGAAAAGGGCGCATCTGCTGTTCCGGATGTCAAGCCATTCTGTATCCGTTGCGGGCGAAGCCCGAATTTTTGCGTAGGTGGAAATGGCAAGAAATATGGTTGTCCTTCTACGGGTATTGGCCGACACCCCGACTTGAAAGAAACGGTCAGCCTGAGTTCCCAGGGGAACTTCAATATCCGGTATAGACTGATATAACATTAATACAGGATTTTTCGAATGCCAGCCATCGGGTAGCCGCAAGGAGAAGGCCATTGAAAGTGTACAGTAGAGGGACATGGCGCCAAAAGCAAGGGTGATAAACGGGTTTCGTTGATACGACGTGGATACGCAATGTCAGAACGCACGAGTATAGTACCTTTCCGGCCGCGCCATTCTCTAACGGCCCGGGTGTCACACGCTCGTACCGGTACTGAGCCTGTCGCTTGTAACGTCCACCATCGTCCTGTTGAGTAGCCTTGCAAGTTCTCCCTTGGAAGTCGTCGCGGTTCAAACCGCACATCGATCGAAGGCGGTGCAGTATTGAGGAATCTTTGCTTTGAGTCGGGTCAGAGGACTTCCGTTTTGTCAAAGCTCAAGGCAAACTTCAAGTTGAGCATATTATAACTCCCCAGCTGAAAACCAGATAAATAATCGTCGCGGTACACGTTTGTTGCCGTCTTGTTTTTGTCACCGTTCAACTCACTAGTGCACTACGCCTTGGGGTAGCGTGGCTTGCGTCGCGCTAGAACGAACAGAGTAAGTAACGAATTTTATTCTTGATTTCTATGAATTAACGTCATCACACCGTTTCCCCCGCTGTCAGATTGTCGGCCGAGTCACGGTGCCGCTTTGGGAATTGGTCATGATCCGTAGTGCCCCTATTTCTGCATTTCCTGATATTACAGATATGCATCATGTTAGCCGTACGATGTGTTTCAAATCTTCTCTACCATGCACAATATCACGACCTTCCATGATGGCGTATGGGGCCCCGTCACTGCGACGTTGGACTGGTGTGAAGTTCGTCCCATCTATATATTCGTCGATGCGGTTGGCGCTGACTAGATATATGTAGCCCAATTATCAATTCTCCCGTTACATCGCCGAGATGGCCAATACTCTCTCGAATCTTTACTCGATAGGTCTGGGTGTCTTCAGTGTATTAACCGCTCAAAACGAGTCCCTTCCGACAAGATACTCGATCGCATACGGGGTGTGTCTCGTTCTCTGTATCACTGCTCGACATTTTTGACCTTTTGACAGGGGCCTATCTTAGTTGGTATTGGGAGTTTCGCGTTCCATGCAACCATGCTTTACGAAGCCCAACTTGCCGACGAAATTCCGATGATCCTGGTTTCGAGCTACGCCTGCTTCATACTGTTTGACACCGAACCTGGCTTTGGCCTACTATCTCGTCGCAGTCTCGCCTACGTCACTTTTCTTACCTGCTTCAACCTCTTGTTCATGTGGAGCTAGTAAGTAAATCCTTATACGCGTGGCCTCCTAGCTGATTGCTGGCCACCGTCAAGTGTCATCTACCGGAACCCTATATATCACCAGGTGATATTCGCCTTGTTGATGCTCACTACCGGTGTGCGGATCCATTATCTTGTGCGTCGGTCGAATGCTTCAAAGACCATACCCGAGGAAGTAAAATCGTCGATCGGGACCACATTCGCGACCGGAACCGGACTGTTTGTATTGGGCTTTGTCATCTGGAATCTGGACACTATATTTTGTACGGCTATTACGCGGCAAAAGGTAGCCGTCGGTTGGCCTATTGCGTTTTTATTGGAGGGTAAGTTTCCCTGTAATAGCACTCAATCTCCAGCCCTCACGAGATCTTGCAGGACACGCTTGGTGGCATCTGCTGACTGTGAGCTGAATAGTGACATAGCAAACTTGATACACTAACATTGGTCTAGGGAGTTGGGACTCAGATGATGCTTGTTGGTGTCACTTGTAAGTTGCCAAGCTATTCAAATTGCTCTCAATTCATTAGTTTTTTCCCAGATATGTAAGTCGAGAAAACCCGCAGCCATCATTTCAGACCTGATGGGTTCGCAGGACCCTCTGCGTTAAGGACGATTATCGCAAGTACAAGCTTGCCTACACATTTGGGCTAGCGTATGTAGAGCGTGTTTCTAAAGTCAAGGCTATTTAGGGGCGGCGGAAAGAGTCAGAGCCCCAGCTGTCCAGGACTTTGTTCATCGCCTGATATCACCGAATGTTCTATGCCTCAGCGCAAGAGATCTATTAGGTCATCAAGTAATATGTCTTCGGAACTGGACCAGATCTCATGTGTGGCCGCTCGAATCGCTGAAGACAGGATATTGCTGTTAATACTTGTCGAACAGGGCCCTCCCCTAACCTTTTGGATTGCGGAGATTGCTCCTGGTTGTGTCGCTGACACTGAGTGGTTTCAGTTGAGGTCACTCGAGAAACCGTCTGAAGCGAATCATTAACATCAGCTGAGGCCTTGAATTCAGTGATATTTTGTGAACGACTTTCCGCAGTCCCTCAGACTCAGATGACGAACGAGGGTCATTGCGCAGGAGGGCATCAAGAACAAGGGTGTTGTCGACGAGTCGCACACTTCGAGGTGAAGAACAGGCTTTTAAGTCCTAGCAGGGCCTAAATAACACTCTATGTCAACGACGTATACAGGAGTATCAGGTTCTGAGCTGCTGATCTTGGCATGGACCAATGTAAAAACCAGCTAAGAGAACAGATCCATAAAGTATGATGTATACCATCACAACCTGTTCTTCCTTTAATTTTTCATATAGGCCCGGGAGTGAGACGGTGCGGGTTCCTGAAGATTCATAAGCCCCAAATCTCCATAGGCATGGTCACCGGAAATAATGGGACGCATTGGACGATGATGGTGTATTCGCACTAATAAGCCGGGGACAATCCACTCCTAAAAGCAACTGCTCGGTTGTCATAGAGCGCACCCACCGGTACCTTTGGGCTGTACAATGATATGTATATGATTTTTGGGAGGCCGCGGAGAAGGAAAAGCCTGCAACCCTCCAGTTCAACAGCAGAATCTGCTCCGAGTCCAAGTCCCTGCAAACGTACACGTCAAGCAAGTGTTGGCGCAGGACGTTGAACTGCAACAAAGTATGAGTATATCAGTGCCAAGACGACCTTCTCCGCAACTCACGAGCCCCGAAATCCTCCGAATCGCCAATTTCAGTGAACTCCCACCGACGTCCGTTCAGGCACAGCAACCACCTCTCGTGCGACATGTACGTTGCCTCAGCAACTGATGGACGTTCCGAGTGAATAAAAGGGTGCCAGCACCGAACAGTGCGTCGCGAGTTTAAAGGAGCTCAGCTGCAGAATCAAGAATCAGGTCCAGCATCGCTGACACGGGTATGATGGTTGTCCGACAGAGGCTGATCGTTGAATCGAGGGGGTACCAATATACTACTAACGCGTTCCGAGAACTGATTTCTCATAAATCGGCAGAAATGGCGGTGGACCGTTTAGAGGAAGCGCCCAGCCGAGTGATAACCCTGGACGATCCTTCCATCGCCCTTAAAGAGCACCACCACTGTACTGCACGTCGGCCCCTACAGCATCAATCCACTCACTTGGTAAAGCCATACACCAATTGCACTAAACATCAAGCAACCACACTCAAAACCACACCACAAAAAAACCACATACGATATACGACATATGACATACGATATACTACATACCATGCAAGTGTACGCGCAACACGGAACGAAACAGTGTACATCACGGGTACCGGCCTGCGGCATGCAGCGCGCAATGCGGGGACGAAGACAACGGTGCGGGAGGTGCAGTGAGATTGAAGGGGTATGCACATGAGCGGGGGCGCGAGCACGGGTGCGTGGTGGGAGGAGCCACACGACGCATCGTGGGTATGGAGGATCATGACTGGAAATCTGCACGGTATCGAATGGGAACGGGTAGCCTGGGATAAGGAAGGGGGACGGGGACGGGGACGCGCACGATAACGAGCCTACAGGCCCTGAATCTGGACGATGAGGAACTGTTTCTCGTCCTGCAAACGACTCGGATCAGCGTTACGACTCGGACAAGCTTCGCGATGCGGAGAACACCACGTACGCTGAATTGTTCGTCTGCGAAGAGATGGTGTCAGTAAGAACGGCGGGAGAGAGAGGGAAAGACGCACCCTCTTTGTCGTTGTGGAAGTTCTTGAGGAAGACAAGGAGCTTGTCTTTGTTTCTCCGCAATATCGTCTCGATCTGCGCCGGTTTCTTCGGGTTCGCCACAAACACCTGCAGCCTCCGTCAGCCCCGCACACAAAGAACACACGCCCACGCACCTTGAACACATGAAACGCCTCGAACTGTATGTTCTTGCTCTTATCCCGCAAGAGGTTCATCATCATCTTGAGATTCGCCTCGTTCGCGATGTAGCGCGTCATGACGTTGAAGTTGGCGCGGTCGAGGAGGATCTCGCCGAGGAGCTTCAGGGACTGGCGTTTGGTGACGTAGTTGTTGGACAGGATGAGGGTGGTGAAGGAGGAGAAGAACTGGGGGATAGTCAGTTGGGCGGGCGAAGAGGCATGCAAGGGGCGTACCCGGTCGTAGTTCTTGTCGAGGTACTCTGCGACCATGGGTTTGTGCCGTGTAAGGGTCTCTTTCAGGTTCGCGAAAGCGTCGCATGAGATGCCAAACGTCGTCGTCTCGATGTAATGTGGGAACTTGTAAAACCTGGCTGCGTGATCAGGCGCACAGCCGCGACAAAAGGCAAAGCGCTCACTGATCCGAATACAGGAGAATCTTGCATAGCTGCTCGTGGCGCAGCATCTCCTTGAGGATCATCCCCGTATTGAGCGCGACTTCCTCGTTCTCGTACCCTGCGAGGGCCGCGAATATGACCTCGTGCTTCGCGGAGAGGTACTCGACCGTCGGCCAGCGAGAGCCGATCTGGCGGCGGAGGAGGTTGTTGAAGATCTGGACGACGTCTTTGCGGGCCTCGAACTCGAAGCGGGCGACGTTGAGGACGAGGTGGTGGAGGAGGTCTGTGGTGTATGTTTCCTGAGCGAGCTGGGCGATTAGTTCTGGCAATGGGTCTGCGAGTGAATGAGCGATGGATCACAGTGCGTGTATGTGTGTGCGCGCGCACCTCCGTCTCCGTACAAGAGCGCCTTGATCTGCTGTAGATTCTTGGATATATCTTCATTTGCCTGACAACACAACCCAGATGAGCCAAAAAAACACCGTCACGACCACCGCACCTTCCTCCTGGTTTCTCCCCCAGGTGGGCTCGACTCTAATCTGGGTATAGCGTCGCGCAGGCCCCGCACGAGATCTGGGGGAGTGCGCTGTTTTGTTTTGAAGAAATTCATGGGTGTTGTGAAGGGAAACCAATCGAGCTGTCTCAGCGGACATGCCGTGTCCGAGTTCGGTGACTGTTCGGCCCGGATGCTCGGTAGACCCCGGACACCCAGATTATATTATTATTATTAATAAATAATATTGTGATGACCCCGAATACTTATAAACATGTTCACTCCCGACCAAGACCTCGACCTCCTCTTCCCCGCAGACCTCATCTCCCAAGACATAAAAGCCCTCCTCCCCCCACACCTCCACGTACGCACTCCCCACCGTCCCCACCCCCCACTAACCCCCCACTCACTCCCCCCCACAGATCCGCCCCCTCGCCTCCACCGACCACACCCGCGGCCACCTCGCCGTCCTCTCCGTCCTCACCCTCGCCCCTGACCCCGGCTTCCCCGCCTGGTCCGCCCAATTCCACGCCATGCGCGCCGCCCCCGCCACCTACTACCCCCTCGTCATCCTCGACAAGCCCCACGACCGCATCATCGCCCTCGGCACCGCCGTCCTCGAGCGCAAGTTCATCCGCGGCCTCGGTTCCGTCGCCCACATCGAGGACATCGCCGTCGACGCCCGCTACCAGGGTCAGAAGCTCGGCCTCCGCGTCATCCTCGCGCTCCTCCACGTCGCGGACCGATGTGGGTGCTACAAGACCATCCTGAACTGCAGCGAGGACAACATCCGTGCGTGTTCCCCCATGTGCGCGTGTGTGTGCTGATTGTGTGCAGGCTTCTACGAGAAGTGTGGGTTTGAGAGGAAGGAAGTCGAGATGGTGCGTGCCGCGTCGACCAGCTGTGCACCCCTCACTGAGCGCGTCCTCGCAGGTGAAATACGCGCTCTCCCCCAGACTTTGACCCATCGCGCGCCACTGCTGATAAGGGATTGGGACGCGTGTGCTACCTACTTACCTATGTACACTCTTTACCAATACACATGTTGTCCCACATTGCGTAAACATCATAATAGCTACACAGTACTTACAGTAAATCAATCATTCCAACAAAAAAAAACACGAATTACCAAACCAACCACACCCTGTATATACACACCACACACCACAGGCCTCACACCTCATCTGGCAAAATCCCCCTCACACCCCCACTATGCGTCCGCCCCCCATCCCGCGCCCGCGCCGTATACATCCGCATCCCACCCGCACCAGACGACAACGACGACTCGGACGATGAATTCCCAACAACACCCCCCTCCCCGCGCACGCCGTCCTCCACAGCCCGTGGGAACGGATAATGCTGCTGCGCGCCGACACCCGTCACCGGAACAGGCACGGGCACAGGCACCTGCGGCAACGGTCTCCTCCCCCTCCGTGCCCGCTCTCCCGACCCATTCGCCTGCGCTATCACGACCGGCGTCTCCGGCTCCCCCTCCTCCGGCTCCCCCTCCACGTGCACGCACAACGACGAGTCCACCCAATCGTCCTCGATATCATCCTCAAACCCTTCCTCAAACCCCTCCTCCTTCCTGGTCTGCGGCTGCGTCCGCGTCCGCACCCCGCCCTCCGGCGACGCCGACCGCGACCGCGTCTCAAAAAACTTCTCCCCCTCCCCCTCATCCGGCTCTGAAATCGACTCCAACCCCATATCATCATCCGAATCGGCCGGCCACGTCGGCGGCTCGTCCTGCACACTAAATATCGTCTTATGCTCCCTCGCCACCTACACCACCCAATCAGCACACACACACAACACACAACAACCCACTCACCTCCCCAACGCGCCTCCTAAAATCCACCCAGTCCGCCTCGTCCTTGCACAAAAACCCAACCAACATACTCGGATCCAGCCCGCTCAGCGGCATCTTCCGCACACGTTCGCAGTGGAACGTCCGCAGCTCCGCAGCGCTGTACGCGCTCGCGTAGTGCTCCTGGACAGCGTCCAGCCCACTCGCATTGCTGGCGCTCACGCTCACGCTCCCCACCCCGAGGCCTAACCCCACCAGCTCCCGGTGGTCCATCTCCGACCCCCCCACAGGCGACCCAGGCGGGCTCGACGTCGACTGCCACCGCGCGTTCGGCTGTTGCTGGGACGACGACGATGCGGAAGAGACCCCGGACGAGGTGGACAGTTGCTGCTGCAGCGGCGAGGGCGACAGCGGTGCGTGGTACGAGAACGTCGACGACGGCGACGTCGTCACCCGGTGGTGATTCGCGCGCTGCCGCTGCCTCCGCGCCCTATCCGACTCCGGGCTCCCCTCCCGCTCCCAGTGGCCCCCCGTGAACGGCGGCGGGAGCTGCAGCGGCACAGCCGGGCGCGCGTGGTGCGGGTCGAGGTAGAAAAGGTTGTCCGCCTGCGAGCCGACAAAGTAGTACGACGACGACGGCCGCCCGCCCGCAATCCCGACCGATTGCGGGAACGTATATAGCGCCTGCGCAGTCAGCGTCAGCGCAGCAAGGCGGGGGGGAGTGCAGGCACGTACCTTGATCGTATCGTAGTAAATCGGGTTGACCCCGTCGAGCCCGAGGCGTATGCCCACGAGCACGAGCACCGCGCGCTCGCCCCACGTCGTGCGCGCGTGGCGCCGCGGCGACTCGGCGCTCCCGTGCGACTGGGCGAACACGTCCGATTGGAAGAGCGTGCCATCCGCCGCGACGGACACGCCGAGCCCCGCCTCTGGGAACGCGTTAACCAACGTTCTGTTGGGTCGTTAGCGGCTGGGGCGGGGAAGAAGGTGTGGATACGCACTTTATGGCACCGGCGGCGGTGCTTGGCCCGAACCACTGGCCGACGTCCGTGCCCTGCTCCTTGCCTGCGAGGGCCATCCGGTGGACGCTGAAGGGCGCCAGCGGGGACGGCGTGTCGAGGAACCACGTTATGATCTGCACGTAGGTAGCATAATCCGCGGTATGGATCGGGTACGGCGGACGGCGCCAATCTAGCCACATTCAGCAACACATACAGAGGGAGAAGAAAAGGCTCACCTCGACCGAGCTGCAGATGCAGGAGGGCGTTCGCCAGCAACGACTGGCCGGTGCGCAACATGCAGCCCCAGCCCGAGTCGCTCGACCAGCCCTTCTCGCCGCCGGCAGACCAGTTCCACCGCTTCGCCACGGGGGAGCTGCCTGGGGCGGGGGCGGGGAGGTTGAAGGACGCGTCGGCGGCCTCGGATTCGAGGGCTGGGAGGGAGGTGTCGCGGATGGGAGCGAACTGCGAGCGGTAGGTGAGCCATATGCGGGAAGTGAAGTCGGCGTAGAAGACGGGGGGCCAGCTATTGCTGGGGTGCTTTGAGGATGGGGGCTGGGACTGGGAGAGGGATTGGTCTGCGATGGTGCTGGAGGAGGCGGAGGAGCGAAGGGAGACGGGGGATGCGCGTTTGGAGCCGATGGAGCTGCGGCGGTTGATGGCTGAAGGGGGGTGAGTGGGTGGTGGGGGTTCGTAGCCGGGGTGTTGTACGCCGAGGAGCCAGATGGGGTCAGTGGATTTGTCGGGGGTAGTATCGCTGTCGAGGAGATATCTGACGGCCTTGTCGAGGTGACCCTTTCCGTGCTTTGCAACGTTGAGAAGGGCAGAGGAGCTTTTTCCCTTTGGAGAGGAAGTGGAGGTGAGGAGGGAGGGGAGGGATAGGTCAGTGGAGGAAGTGGTGAAGGCGTGTGAGAACCAGCCGGAGAGCCTAGAGGGGAGATCGCCGATGCGGTTCGTGGAGGAGGAAGAGTAGAGCGAGGTGCTAGGGTGGATATCTGATGCGGAACTGAGAGGGCGGTCAGAGCGGGTGCGTGTACGGGGCTCGATGATGACCGGGGGACCGTCCATGGCATCATCGCCAGTGGGGCTGTCGACCTGGGATGTATCCTTCGGGGCGAGAAATTTACTGGATTTCCTGGGTGGCTTGCTGGCGGGTACGGGTGTTTCGGTGGCGAGAGTGCTTGTGCTCGGTGTTGGATCTGTGACAGACTTGGACCTGTCTCGAATGGGTTGTTTTTGGAGAAATCTTGGGAGCTTTGAGGATGGGGAGGAGGAGGAGGGTGTATGGCGGGAATGTCTTGTGGACATGATTCCAAGCTACCGGGGGCACTGGCACTTGGTACAGCACACGGGCAAAGGGTGACTCTGTCACGCGTCGTGTAACTACGTGACCATCAGAAAATAATAATAATAATATTATTATTATTATTATTATTATTATTAAATAACCGTGACTGACCGTGACAGTTCACCTCAGTTCACAGTTTGGCTGGTCGCCGACGGGGATGACTGGCAAGGCCTATTCTGAGCTGGCAAATTGGGACGGAAGCCTGGCACGGGCTACTCGACACCGAAGTCTAATGTCGTCAACCCCTCTTGCGAAGCCTTCAGAAATGTCCACGTCTGCTTTTTTGAATACGCGACCCACCCCACAGGACGGAGAAAGACGCGACATATTTTATTCAAACCAGATCGTCGCGGACCCTATGATAATAACCACACCACTAGTACTAGTACGTGTTCCGTCCTTCTGTTGGCGAGTCACGTCCATGCCTTTGATGACCCTAATTCGATAGGCACACACCATTCCACAGGATCGCGCACAACTCTATCATTCAAGTATGCCTGCGACAGCGGGCCCTGCCGATGCGACATACCCTTCAGCGGTAATTTTTTTTCTGAGCACCGATATCCTATTTTACGGGCTGACTGAGCTCATACAAGCCCACTCCGTCATATTCTCTGGCTGTTGCCTCCATGATACTTACGGAGGCGAGCTCTACCACATGCTCGTCCAATGCTCCGCAATTGTTGGATGGTGTTCTGCAGAAAGAGCCAGACGCGAAGGGAGCTGTAAACGACGTGAAACAACCAGTCGACCAGTATGCATATCTGGAAACATCCAGCGCGGCAGAGGACGAAGAGGATGAGTCGTGTATTGATCAGATACTGGTGAGTACTAGCCACTGGTCTCGTTTTTTTTGCTTTCTTTGTAACAAACGAGAAAAATGCCTATGTTTCTTGACTGACGTTGCGTTTGCCAGAGACCCTTCCAGGGTGCCAGCACCTCACAATCCTCTCCTTCGAACCGAGCCGCTATTCCTTCGACACCGGGCCTACCTCCTTCACAATGCCAGTCCCCTTCTTCCGACAAAGATCATCGACGCGCTAGTCCTTCCCCGCCAGCCTCGCCTGTTCCACAGCGCCAGTCACTCCCTTCCAATCAAGATCTTCGACCAGCTAGTCCTTTCCAACCTTCTCCACAACGCCAGTCACCTCCTTCCAACCAAGATCATCGACGCGCTAGTCATTCCTCCTCACCCCCGCTTTCGCCTCACATCCAGTCCCTCTTCACACCTCCCCCTTCTCACCCACCATCTCCTAAGCCCCCACGGAGAAGACAGATGCTCTCACATATAGCTGTCCCCGAGTTCCCGCCTGGTTCAAGTAGACGTGACTACCAGCGTATCGGTAACACAACAAAGAAAGGTGGAGGGATGGGCAATAGCTCTGTGAATCCAAATGGTTCCCTCGTGCACGACCACGTTTCCCTTGGCGAAGCCCTCAATGCTGCAATGCAACACAATGCCGGCCATACTGCCCTCAGACATGCCGAAACGTCAGCCTCTGCTTCTACGTCCCGCCCTCTGAAGCGTAAATTCACCCAAAAGCCTCAGGACGAGGGTAATCCTCCGGTTCGAACCAAGATGCCCAAGTTTACGCCCGAAAACACCAGTTTTCAACCCGAAGGCACAATGCAACATGCATCAGCTTGTCACGACGAACACTCGCAGCCGATCCTTCGACTCCACCTTGACGTGGTAGACCCCCTCGTCCCACCCCCCACCCCATACGCGGCTCTTGTTGTTTCCATGCGTCATTTGTGGCCGAAAGGTTATCTGCCGCTGCTGCCTGTGTCGGGAGCCATCAAGGTGAAACCCAAATCTGCGAGTGGGATTGGGTTGTGGGATTTATTCCCTCGTGGTGCCCGTTCCCCTGTTATTGGTGACGGCGCATTAGGCCCATCCGTCGAGTCATCCAGCACAACGGTGCCTGCAAAAAAAAAGCAAACGCTAACGGGAGTGAAGAGCTCCAAGCCCCCTGCCGTTAAAGCGCGTCCCGAAGCCATACGTCGTCGTCCCAGGTCACCCAGCCCATATATAGTCCCTGCCCGGACTGCGAAGGCTTTAGGGAAGCAAAAGGCTATCGAGATCGTGAGTCCTACCCCAAGCATCAGCGCTCGTTCGTCCATAGCTCCGCCTCATCGAAACCCGAGTCCAGTTTCTTATCGGTCGGTTCATACGGCGTTAAGCACGAACGAGCATGATCCTGCGTTTATGTCCATGTCGACGTCTTCGACCCGTGGAAGTCCTTCTGTGGATGCTATAGGTAGTCTGGCGCATGCCGACTGGCTTTCTGAACCTGAGGTGGACATCCCGCCCGGTGACCCGGCCGAACAGCCAGCAGCAGATATTGACGATCAACACATTTCTCCACACGACCGTAGTCTCTTCGTGGGAGACATGCAGGTACATGACACAAATGGTGTCGGAGTAGCCGAGGACCCCTTTCTCGCTTCCCAGTTGGGAGCGGTTCTTGACAATGGATTCAACTACCCGTGGATTCAGGATGAAAATGGCCTCAGCGGCCATTCGCCTGTGGATAGCGCCGACGATCCTCAGAGTGCTGATGCCTGGGTTGGGTCCGGTACTATAGATCCATCTTTGCTGGGCGGTGTGGGTCTCATGCACACCCGCCATTCACCCCAAGACTCCCCCACGTCGTCACGGTCAGCTTCGCCCACCACACTAGGCCAAAACCATGTCCCAGATCAAGGTGATGCCGAGGAGGATAGCCTTCTTTCGCATCCCGCATCACCAAAGATATCGACTTCTGATCGGCCCCGTAGATTGGCCCATCGCGTATCCCGTCCTCGCGTCCGGCCTGACATACTCGTCACGGGAGAGTTGGATTCCTCAGATTATGCGCGATCAAGTGATTCAGAGTCGGAAGACAACTATCTGGTCAAAGATGCCAAGGATGTCGTGCCTCCACCCAAGAAGACAGAGCGCAACCCTCCTATAAAATCCGGGTCGGGCGCGGGGTCGTCTTCGAAAGCGCAAAAGACCGACGCGAGTTACGACATGACCTCCTGTCATCATTGCAGGCGATCAACCATGCATGATAAGATGAGGTGCACGTTGACCAAACCAAGTGGCGAGCTTTGCGGGAAGAGGTACTGCTGTGTGTGTATCTCCAAAAGGTGTGTCATCTGCATTCGAAAAATATTACTTCGTCACAATCTTTTTATTCTTGGATTTTGAATTCTGTCAGATATCCGGAGATCACTTTTGATTCCTATTACCGCACGTTCGAATGTCCGGCTTGTCGAAATACATGCAATTGCTCGGTCTGCTCACGTAAACGGGGCGAGGTATATTATGGCGAGCGTACGGGTGGTCTCCCGAAGGCCAACACAAAGGAGAGCTTGCCGGTCCCTGTTGATTCAGATCTCGCAGCCAATGCGAAAATGTATTGGGCGACGATTTATGGTCTTTCGGGCGAGAAAGTGGGAACGGCCTTTGTAGGGGACGATGGCAATGATGAGGTGGTAATAGCCCGGCCCACGACGAAGCCAACGAAGCCTGGACGTGGACGTAACATCAGGAAGCCCAGAGTGTTCGTTGGTCAGATTCTTGAGCACTGGGGACTCAAATTTGCTGCGCACGTGCGTGATCTGGACCCTCTCCCCGAGAGAAAAGGCAAGGGCAAGGCTGCTGATCCTTCCACCGCCCGCGCGTACATTGGCAAGAAGCCCAGATTTCACGCTCCTCATCCGTCCCGTGTCCAGTTCCATGAGAGGCCTTCCTCGCCATTTTCGAGCGGCAGTTTGACTCCCCTTCCTTCTGATGACGAAGCACCTCAAAATACAGGTGGCGTTGAACCCGGTCAACGGTCCCGTGTAGATGAAGGAACCCCCGTCAGCCTGGGGGAGGTAGATGTCGAGTACGCTATTCGATCGGCACTCGCTCAGGTATCGCTTGGAGTCGTTTCCTGAATTCGTTGACGTTGCTCCGCCCAAGCAATTATAAAACATATTCTCTCCTAATAAATAAATGTATGTAGCCTTGAAAGCATTTAATTCCAGTAATTCATCGAGTGGTAGGCAAAATAATTACGTAATGAAGAATAACGGCATGTGATAAAACACAACCTATATAGGGTCGTGCTCTTGTATTCTGTGTCCATGCCGCTCTTGTATTCCTTCATCACATCAGAAATAGAAAAACTGTACGAGTGTGGGATGCAGGTACACAAAAATCCAAGCCTTTCAGAGGTCACCGGTTGATAGTCTGTTCTTCAACTTCTCGCCTAACGGTAAATATATTTCTCGGGCTCCAAGGACGGATGTTCCACCCGGAGACGAGGCTGCTTCAAGTTGTAATCCTTTGGAGGTGCACACGTCCAAGGTTACCTCTGGCGCCTTCTCGGCTGACAGCAGACGCATCGTTTCGGTGTGGGATGTAGACACGAGGGCCTTGGATCCATTGGTTGAGAAAATGGATCGTCTTGGGATCAGTGGAAAAAAAATGTGTGGGTATGGAATACAAAGACAGGGAAACTGCCCCCGGCCGCCTTTGAGCATACTTCTTAAGTCGTGTTTTCCCCCCTGACAGCAAACTAATTGTCTTCTGGTTCGGTAGACCAAACCGTGCGGGTGTGGGACGCCGAGACGGGCCAGGTAGATCGCGGGCATTTCGAGGGACACACGTCCAAACTCACTTTCTGTGGCCTTCTCCCCTACTGGCTGACGAATTGCCCCGGGCTCGCTAGACAAAACCATACTAGCGTGGGATGCCAATACGGGTGAGGAGGTCTGTGGTCCTTCCAGGGGCCACACATCCAAGGTCACTTCCGTGGCAAGCAGGTGGTCTCGGGCTCGGAGGATCAAACCGTATGTCTATGGGACGCAGAAACAGGCAAGGTGATTTGTGGTCTTTTGAAGGGACACACATCTAAAGTTATCAGCGTCGCCTTTTCGCGTGACGGAAAATGGATTCTCTCCGCCTCAGGTGACCAAATCATGCGGGTGTGCGACACAGAATAGTTCCCGAGCCTAAATCCACTTCGACCCTACTGTCAATTCTTCCTCAGGCTGCTACCCCCAGGGCACGACGCATCTGCTAGTTTCCTTGATGGCCTAAAATGGATGGATGGATGGATGGTGGGCAAGCAATCAGAATTGCTTTTCTGGATACCTTCTTCGAATCGAGTAGGACTGTGGATGCCAAGGAACACTGTCGTTATCGGTAGACAGACAATTCAACTCAACTCGTACATGGGACTAATTGGCTTCAGTGCCAATAATCAAGTTTGCAAGTCTGATCTGTCTACTTGTTACAATGGCTTTTATTTGTCTGATGGATCCAAGAGAGTGCCAACGAACCTTGCTCTCGTTTCCCCGACGGTCCTTCGTTCGACTTATTTTAATGCTGTTATGAACGTCAAGCGTGATCTGCGTAGATGTCGATTGTTGATTTAGTAGTTCTCATCCGAGTCTTTCGTTGTCTTTCAAATTAGTGAACTTTTGACCACAAGCTAATCATGCTGCTAATATATATCGGAAGCTGCAGTACAACCACCAATTGTGAGATGGATATCTTCGACCCGCCAGTTCAAATCCATGGATCCACCGTCTTCGCCACATGAGCTCAGAGCTGACATTCACTCCGGCATAGACCAATATAATATTAGAAACGCGTATCAGATGCGTCGAGATTCTAGCCCCAATCAAATAAGCAGTCGGCCTTCTTCTTCATACATAACATTCAAATTATTTGGGTAGGCTGCGTCGCGTTGACCTCCCATTTCATCCATCAGCGGGACCATTATGAAGATTTCTTTGAAGCACATGGTACCAAGTACTGGTCGCCCAAGTTGAGACTCGCAACGTCGCCGTTCCGTAGACTCGGGGCGAGAAAGTGAGGTGTACGGAGTTTCGTAATCTACTGACTGTTCTGGAACCTTTCCAAATACTTTCTTGGGTGGGGGTTATAATACCGGGCCTAGTTTTTTCAGTGTAGGCAAATAGCGGTGTATGCATGACTCCTGAAAAATAGTCAATGAAATATGAATTGTTTATCAATAAAATCCAAGGCGCCCTGAAGTTGAACTTGATCGACAAAGGGTAGAGATGTGCTTGTTTTCCAGACCGGAACAATAAAATACACCCCCAACTGATGGAAGCTTGGTGGCAGGGCAGGTGATTTTGCACCGAGTTCGTTAAAGAATGCCTCCGTGTTGGTGCAAGAGAACCGTCGTCCGACAGAAAAGGGAATGAGGACGGGGGACAAGGGATGAAGATCGAGCCCAGTGTTGTAAGTATTACGAACGAATTCACGTCCCCGAAAAGGTCATCCAGCTTTGGATATGGGGTTCCGTATGCCCGGACTACTTATCACAGTTATCAGGATTTACGAAAGGGGAGTCCACTCACCAACTGGGCCGTAATACGCGCAAGCGGTGAACGGCATAGCGTTACTGTCAAGTCTAAATCATAGTTTTGAACCCACCGTAATCTGCACCCTGAAGTGAACAAGCAGTCGCTTTCTGTATTTATTCGAGATAAAAAATGACCACCCCCAAACCTCGTACGATGCGGCGCATTCTCTTCTATACTGCTTATCCAACATATCTCACGCTTGTAGTGGTGAACGTGAAATCCTGCGGACATGTCAGGGCTTCTTCATTTACCGGATTGTACTCCGAGAGGTGCAGGTCGTCGTGGCAACCGAAAATCGACTCCCATATCCTGCAGGGGTTTGTCTACAAACGACGCCCTCCCGTCAATACACGTAGCCGGATCGCCGCCACCCGCCTCGAATTTCTCAGGACATTTACCGCAGAGCAGGCGCCGCAATTATCCGCGCGTCTGAAAAACGGGTTATGGATCTCTGGGGGTTGTATTGTCTTGTCGACGTTGCCATGGGTTCATTTGAGAAAAAACGACCGAACGAGTGAAAAAACTGAGAGCGCCCGAATCCTTACCCGTTGCCCACGCCCGCAGTCACGTATAAGTATCCGATACGAAAGTCAATCCTTGAAACGTGACTGTTCCAGGGCTCGACATCGTTGTGTTGTGCAGATTCTCAATCATTGAAAACGGAGAGACGGAGAGGTAGACGGTGTTTTTTGCTTACCGTGGTAGCTATTATGGCAGCCCGCCGCAATGTAGGTATCGAAAAAGAAAATCATGCAGATTCCAAATAAGTAGCACGACTTCTTTGAAATCGAACTGATTCGTCGTGACTGAGAGATTCCGTGAATTCGTAAAGCGAAGTGACGGACCAATAAGACGTAGAGGTCGTTCCGAATGGCACTGGTGTATATGGTGTGCGTACCTGTGATAAATATTAAGTTACGTCGAGCGCCATCATGGTATTACAGGACGTTCCGAACTTGACTGATTTGAGGGCTGCATCGTCGGACTCGGCCACAAACACAGCCTGGAGTTGAATCAGATAAGATTGCTAGTCGGAGTGGCGTGAGAATGTCCGGGTAATTAGGGTTAGGGTACGTGCTTCGTTCTAAAAAATTGTTTGCACCCCTTGACAACTATCATGATTCCCATGCACAAAGGCCAAGACGAAACGCTTTGTATTTTACGTCCGAGGATTGTCGATTTTGTGTCGATGAATACTAGGTTTGCGTTCGGCCATGCGTCGGATTTCAAACATTACAACGTCTATGAGAGCTAATATTATGATTCGGAACCGCAAAAGAAAACCTTACTTGAGGTTGAACACCGTGACGTCTTTCGAAGGTCTAATATCCCATCACGCTCTCAGGCTACGACGGCCCTGACAGTACCTCGTACTTTTTTACCGCTCTAGAGTCAATGCGCAGGGCCAAATCCTAACCCTACCATTTTCAAACAGGGTTCGAAAAACGCTCACAAGGCTCGTGTTTTGGTTCTTCGCCTTCTTCGGGTTAGCGCTAACCTTGGTGCCGCCGCCACTGCAGAGCTGTGTACAGCGTTACCGGACTGGGGGAACGTTCCCATCCCTGATGGTTGACTGGGCAACTCGGTATCCAGAAAAATCCAATGCGAGAACTACACTCGGCTTGTTTGATCTTTGCTATCCTCTGGTACAATCCTATGGATGGGAAATTGCTGTTCCCGGTCTCGAGGATATATCGACACCGTTCGGCACCAAAAGACTTGAAGGCTAAGGATGAAGTTTCCCGCCCCATCGTGCTATCACGGCAATTCTAAAGCCGTATCAAACCGGATCAAACCTTTTCACTAGTCTAGTATGCCTAGGACTCAGTATCTGTTACAGACATTCGTTGGCCCTTTCCAGCCGCTTCATGGTCAAACCTGCACGCAAACCAGGCTTGCTTCTGACTTGCAATGCGGCTGAAACGGTCGAACTTGAAGCAAGTTACTTCTTTGTCAAAGCGAACTTGCTTACTTCCAATTGATGATGATTGTCGCTTCTGTTCGAACGACGCCGTGTTTCAGATGTCTGCAGCCAACTAGGTTATGGCGGCGCACAGGCCTCGCACTGGTTTCGTGGACCATTCTTCGGAGAACGGTGTTGAGGAGTTGGACTCATTTCTGGCGTTCATATAGCTCACACATCATATAGGCTAACTCTGATCATGAACTTCTGATTTTGTGACCAGCACGTCGGATTTGGCGTTTTAACAACTCGAATACGCGGTCAGTAGATTACCGGGGCCAGATCTGCACATCCGATTGGTTCGGGCCCCGTTTTGCAGTGAACATTTGCACTGCTTTTACGCCAACGCTGAGTTCATGACTAAATAGAGACTGTCGAACCGGCGATACGGGTCTCCCATAATAAGGAGCACCTCAAAGAGGCATTCGCGTTGATGTCAGGATGGCACCCTCAGCATCCGAGTCGCGTGTACTGCTTGCCAGGAGCCAGATTAAATAAAAACCAAGCGAGGACGCATGTTAACCGCACTGAAACAAGGGAAGTCGATCGCATGCGCTGAAAGGTACTCCTGTTGCACTTGGCAACATGGTGTCTGCAAAGAATTTAACACTCAGCGCATCATCATATCAGTGATGGACGTCCACCTTTTGGATACGAATCGAGCCTGCAACATTTTCGAGCGCTCAAGGCATCTGATTATCTTGGTCATGAGCTCGTGGAAACCATGGGCCGGAGACATTTAGGGATGTGGGGAATGCGGATGTTCCTCAAACCGGCTTAGCATTGGGAGCCAAAGTCTCGGGCCTGTAGACCTTGCAAATAATCCCCTAAATTCTTGGAAGCGGTTCTTCTCAAGATTCATCGAGGAGGGGGAATCCTAATCGTGCCTGAAGCGGTATCAAATGGAAACCAGCTCAGCGATCGAAGCGACTGGCAGATTTGCTGGATGATCAACCTGATGTGACGGGAGGCTTTACTAGCTTAGGTTCCTCAGGCCTCAGGCCTTGGATAATACGTCAACTCTGCACAGAAGAAATAGCGAGACCTGACGGTAGCGAACAGCAGCGAGACCTTCCAGACGTCCTTCGACTTGTTCCGCGTTCCTTCCGCGTCCAACGATCCATCTGAGACCCGCCCTGCCGATCATCCCGCAGCTTCGTGCCCCTCTTAAACTTGTCTTTATTCACGACCCCCGACATTCAAAATTGTCGCCTCGATGAGCTGTTTCAACATCGAATATGCTCAAGCAGCGGAGAATGCCGGTCCCTTTCATCCCGGCTCGAAGAACTTTAGACACGATGAGCGTGCAAGTTCGCAGTCAGGTTCAGACGATGGATCCGGCTATATTCATTATGCGGACACTCAGAAAACTGACATAGATTCCGAAGGTAAGTTTGTACTATATACGTGAGCGACATATTAACCTCTTTCTCAATAGAAAATCCCAATATCGGATTGACTTCACAAACTCTCAATGCGGATGGTACACCCAAACGCCCCATGAACGCTTTCATGATTTTTGCTCGGAGGAGGCGGCCCCAGGTGTCAGCCGAGAATCAATCCATGCGCACGGGCGAGATCAGTAAGATCTTGAGTAGGGAATGGAATGGAATGGATATGGCATGTCACTGAATGTATGACTGGGCGTCGTCTTGCTCAACGGTTTCACAGGTGGAAAAGCAGTTTTATTTGGACCAGGCAAAACAACTGAAGGAAAACTTCAATACGAAGTATCCGGATTATGTCTATCGCAGACGACCTAACAATTCACGCAAAAGGAGAAAAACCGAAGTTACATCCAATAGGTCCTTCGATAATCCACCCCCCGTTGATCCAGGGGATGACCTTTCAGGTGGCGCCGACTTCGGCGAACATTCATCAATCGAAGGCGAGGAGCCCCTGCTGGAAAACGGCGCGGACCTCCATTATTCCCGTATTCATCACGATACTTCAGCGACGTATGGTGACCGTAACAACTTTGTTTCTTGCGAGTCAAGACCGTCTCCGTATTCTTACCCCTCTTCCGAGGTCGCATACCGTCAAATCGAATCGCACGAAACCCGAATGCCGTACTTGTCATCTGCTCATGAGCGTGTGTCCCAAGAGGTATCATCCACAACGTCTTTGGAATCACCGCGTGCCCCAGAGCCTTCACACCACTATTCATACGGCCCTTCACAGGGTCATCCTCAATCGGATCCCTTGTATCCTGCGGAGCAAAATGCTGGACATAACAGCTGGGAATCCAGGGGTGCCAATGAACGAGTAGGCTGGCCTGGAGACCAAAATGAGCGACCCCTGTCATCGATGTCCACGTCCAAATCACATAACTTTTCCCCGTCGGCCTCTTCGCCCCACTCTTGGCCGAATACGACACCTGCCATGTCCCTTACCACCACGAACATTCCTGCCTCTGGTAGTTTCCCATTCCCAACCCTCAACTCCCCTTTCTATCCTAATCAACCACAAATACATGGAAATTACTTAACCCGACCCTCTGCGTCATCAACACCTTCACTCCCCAGTTCCACGTTGCACTATGAATCAGTTCAGAATGAAAATACAGGGGCCGGCTCCCATACAGGAAGGCATAATGCCTCGTACGATCCGCGCAGTTATGTACGATCGTCTTCCATCAGTCCTCAGAATGGTTACCCGCCCGGTGCGAGTCATGAAGCCCATCTTTACCAGTCACAGCACTCCCGGACCCTTGGACTGCCGCGACTTCCCTCTATTCCATCTATTTCGACTTTCTCTCATGCTCAGGCCATGCACGTCCCATCCACAAGTGTAGGTTCATCCGCATATTGGGCCAGAGAGAAGGTGGAGGGCCAATGACAAATCCCTTCGTGAGTGTTATTTTGCAGGAGTAAATCGTCGACTCGTATTGTGTCATCCTTCACGGTAGAATATTCTTGTGTTGTTTATGTATCGATAGAGTTCTCGTCCAAGTCGTCAGATCGAGTATACCTTTTGCTCAAGAAACAATAATATAATGGTGGGCTGTGGTCACCGATTGCGAGTGGTGCAGGGGATGCAAATATGGACACTGACTTCCCCCTTCCACGTACCGGGTATCCTCTGACCGTCTCTGGTTCAAGGTTGGAGCGATCTTGAATGTTGCGGATGAAAAGTGAACGAGAGTCTCATACATTTTCACCAGTGAAAACCCGCACGTCTGTATGGCTGTCCGCCGTCTGATACTAACAATTACCCTCGCTCAAAGTCCAAAGGACCATAAAATATCATGCCACAAAGAAAAGACAAAGTACTTACAAAGATTAGATACGACAGTAATCCCAGATTGTAACATTTGCGGGCGAAGAAGTTCACGAACTCAAATTCATCTTCCGGAAAAGTGATGACCACGGACTTACAGTCTCCCCTTCATCGCCTGACGGATCCTTTCCATCATCATCCCCCACCCTGTCCCTAGGGTTCGACATATCGAACGAGCCGGGCATCCGCATCTCCTCCTCCTCCTCGGACGTCAGGACCGACACATTGGTATCCGCAACTGGTTGCTCTTTGGTGGCCTTGGACGACTCTGGGAGGTCCGGGCCCTTTGGAGAAGTTATGTGTGCCTCTTGCTCTCTTTGAAGTACCTGCTCCATGGCGGATTCTTTCGGTGGGGCGGGTGAAACAGTATGACTCTGAACTTTCCTTGGCCCCACATTCACATGCGAATCCAGACGGCTTCCATCCTTCTCTGCCACCTCGTCGTCGTCATCGTCATCGTCATAATCATCATCGCCGTTCCCATTTGCCCATCCCTTACCCATCTGGCTGCTACCGCTCCCGCTCCCAAGACTCCTCAGGCGATTCAGCGCTCGTGCGCCTGCGATTGCTGACCGCCACCGTGCACGTGCATCGAAGTTCTCCCGTAGCCCGACAGCAAGATCGTGTTCTGTCGAGGGTTCATGTGTTGTTAACCACTGAACGGTGGAGGCGTTGGCAGTTAGTTAATGAGATAAAATCAATCGAGTCAGCGCTCTATCGCGCAACAAGAGGTAAGTTTAACGTACCGGATCAACGCGGGCTTGTTCAGCCGTTGGCCTCAGCGTCGGGTCGGGATTAAGTAGCGAGCGGATGAAGTCCTTCGCTGCAGGGTTCGTCAGAATTGTCACCCAGGTATACCGATTAAGCACTGATGAGAAAGAATACCCACCTTGTGTGGACACATTTCTCCAGTACCTTTCATGGAATTCGATCTTCGCCTCGGTGGTCTCTCTGATAAGCACCTTGGCATCTTCGGATCGAAAGGGGGAGTATCCGCAAAGCAGGACATATGTGATTATTCTGTGTTTGAATTAGGTTAGTCATCTGCAGCATAGCTATTGAAGAGGACGATGGCTGGAATGAAAGGGGTAAATGAATATGAAGGGAGCACCCTGTAGACCACATATCAACTGCCTTGCCATGTCCCTTCTTACCCAGGACCTCAGGAGCGACGTATCCAAAGCTGCCCGCAAGTGAGTGCAGCTGCTCTTCAGGCGAGTGGAGGTGCTTTGCGCTGGTAGCCGGAACATTAGAAGAGGCGAGATGAGTATGGGGTATGTAACAGACGATCAGGCGCTCACATCCCAAAATCAGCAATAACGATATCGCTATTTTTATCTCGTGTCCGGTAGAGTATGTTTTCGGGTCTGAGGTGGTGGGTTTGAATTCAGATTGGTTGATTGCTGGGAAAGGCATAAAGTGGGGATGAAAAGACGCACTTGAGATCTCGATGTACTATATCGTGGTCGTGGAGGTATTTGACTCCTGCTAGAATCGACCTACGAGTGTAGCACAGAAAATGAATCAGTCCCGAGGTCGTTAGATCCACCACCCATCTGTCCAATCGTTCTCCGGAATGAAATACTGTAACCGAACTGACCTGACAACCCCAACAGCATCACATTCAGTAAACTTCCCCCTTTCCAGGATGCGCTCAAAGAGCTCACCGCCAACAGCGAGCTCAAATGCGAGGTAGTATTTCGAGCGGGATTCGAACCACTCATAAAATTTAACCTGTAGCAGGATTGTCGTGAATAGGTAAGACAAGAATGAATGAAGGGCTGTCCGATAGGATAGCCAATCAAAAAGCAAAGGCGCTCACGATATTCGGATGGTCCAAACCTTTCAAAACTTCCATCTCTCCCCACACGCTCGCCTCGTTTCCTTTGACCTTCTTCTTCGGAATGACTTTCAATGCTACATCCTTCGTCAATGTACTGGTCCCTTCACCCCCACTCCTGCTCTTTTTCGATACAGAAGAAATGGTCGAGTTGCGGCTGAGGGGGGCAGATAGCGTGCTGTTATCGGCCCCAGCACCAGATAGTGCAATCTGGGTGAGCTCGGCGGGGACGTGCCACGTTGCTCGCTGGAAGAGACGTAAAATCAATCTAGATGAGGTTTTCGGGCGAGTGACAACGCACCATGACCTTCCCGAATGTCCCAGTGCCCAAGACTGCATGCACCTCGTAAGATTTCTTCTTGTTGAAACTGGGGGGCTGGGGAAGAATGGCATCCTTCAGACTTTTCATGTTATGTTTTATTGGAAGTATGTTTTATTGGGAGGTGATCTCACGGTACATAGCCTCCTGGTAAGCGCTCTTCCGAAACATCATGATGATGATGCCACTGGCAGTGAAACATAAGACAACTCAAAGGGATACATGTACTGCAGGTCATAGTTAAGTTCCCATCTCATCCATTAACATTAGGGGATTCTCCGTTTACCCTCCGTTTTCTGTTATTCACCGTTTGAGGCGCTCGCAGAGAACGCCAGGACGCACCAAGCTTATTACGATAGGTATTCGTCAGGATCTTCGAGCTTGTTATTCACTCGCTGACAATTTCATGTTCATAGGGGATTACCGTCTCATCGACTAAGACATTATCTGATGAAATGACCTTCTAAGCAAAGAAATCATGGCAGTAGTTTCCAGCGGGAAGTCGTGGTGCGCGATGTCTTGAATTGTAGAGACGACGGGGACGCATAATATCCAGAAGCAAGGGCGACGCGGTATGGTTCAATATGGTTCCATCTCAGTATCTCACTGAATCCCCCAGTACGATCTGTACGATCTCACTCCAGATTGAGCATACTGTCTATAATGTAATACTGTTGAAGAAAATATCGTGTGTTTGTTGTTCGCCTTCCTCAAAGTACGTGAGCAACAGACACGACCTCGGATATGTGCTAAATGTGATTCCTAGACTCCGAGGAAGGTCCGATGATTACTGTCTTTGGTCACCGCAGCATCCTCGATTTTATGTAATGTGTCGCTGCCTGTCGGTGTTGAGAGCAGTGACCAGGAGAAATCACAGATCGGACATGGCAGATCGGGATGTTTCATGCGGTGGACGACCTCATTCTCTCCATGTTCGTCAGGGCAACTACTCCTAAACCCTTGAGGAAGAGCAAGCAGTTCCCCGCTCAGGAGTCTAGCAAGAGGGCGCCTTGTGTCTTCTCTTTCTCCCCCCCACAACGGAATGATGGCTATTGCAGGTCGTTTTCTCATCGATCCGCCGTTCACCGAGGTCATCGAATCGCCCCGGTAGTTGTTTTGATTTCTTCGCCCTCGTCGACTCAATATCGTGATTTTGGCTAAACACGAGACTTCTGCTCGCTCTATGCCGCGCCTAAAGGATTTTCCGTGTTAATTGATAAGTTATTTCCTGTTCTCCGTTGTGGATAGATGTCTAGCGACAAGGATGTTTTTTTTTAGTGTTTTTTCGGCGGTCTGAACGTTTAACGCCATAGTTCCTTCCGCCCAGTGCTGATGGCCTTTCGTTACCTTTAACTCGGATGTTGTTCAGAACGGGCCGAACGGCGATCGGAATCGTGACAAACGGAAAGAGCGGGAAGAAGAAAAGCATAGATCACCAGTGTGAGAGTCGCTATACGTTGGTACCCCAAGGCGAGATTTCTCGTCTAAATCACCCCTACTGTTTTCTCAGAGGTTATGTGATCAAACAATGCCTGGTAGTCGATGAGATGGTAATACCCTGTGGAAACACTAAAAAAATCATCAGGGTGGACGCGACCAGTATGCCCATTACCTCCTCGAATGGCTGTAATCTGTCGCCTTCACCCTCTATGGCCGCTAAGACGTGCTCCTCACAAGTGGGGCTGGTGCTGAAGTGGAGATGTACCAATTTGCAAAACGACTACTGCTTGTCACCGGGCAAATGGCATTTTCTCGTCATTGAATAATCTTCAATTTTGCCCTCTTGACTCCTCGATGATCAGACACTGACTTGCGTCATCACGGGCGAACTACTCGACATGTGCCGAGCATCTCATGCCAGTGTCATCCCTCACTCTAAAGGCGCGTTTATCTTTTATCTCTTGCTTCATGTATTCCTCCAGTATATTGATGCATTCACAGTGCTGATACGAGGAGGATTTCCTCACCGAGATAGTTACAGTTAAAAATGGACTGCTCCTTATGGCAACATTGCATATTCGTTGGACATCTTCGGACAGATTTCATAGAGGTATACTCTGGCTTGTCTGTTGCATGTTTTCTTTCCTTATTAGATTCCGAACAAGCTCTCCCAAGATTGCGATGCACGAACCAGCCTCGAGGACTCATCTCCCATCATTGTCGACTTCGCTTATGGCCGTGCTGTTTTCCAGAAGTGGTCCTCTAAAGAGAACAAGAGACCAAAGAATATATTACTCTCCCGCGGACAAGAAAGATGCAAATAAGCGAAAACGGCATGACGAGGAGCGTAGAGACCGAGCTGCAAAGCGCAAAGGGACCGTATTAGGGTTCACCTCCATGTAACAAGTACCCGCGTTGTTTGATCAATTAATGCCTAGTTTTGAAATCATTTTCTGAGTAACAACGAATGGACAACATATACGTTGTGGAATACATCTCGGCAATAAACTATGAACCGGCACCGCAATCGTAAACATCGACGAAGGAGCCACATTAGCCTCGAATTCGGGCAACTTCAGCCCCGGGAGAACCTTCACGACTTCGCCAGATACTGCCACGATTCATTCAGTCTTGACCTCCGTAAAAGTTGTCCGCAGCTCAGCGTCGCTTGCCCTCTGCCTCCTTGGATGGTGACAACGGCGGGAGATGGGAAATGGGTAAATGCACCATCTTGGCCGTCCAGCCTAAGTCGAAGAAGAAAAGGACGGAGAAATGCGAGGGGTTAGGGGCTGGCGGGAGGACGCGATGGGGACGCTCTTCAGACGGCCACCCGAAATCATGTCCAATATGTCGCCCGCTGTAAAAAGGCAGATGCAGTGTGATTAATGTTGGTGAGGGCTGCGGGACCGACCGTTGCACACCAACGCGTTTTCTATCACGGGCACATCCACTGTTGTTGTGGTGAAAGTGTAGTCCGGCGAGTCTTGTCAGAAGCCCGAAATCTATTATTGATATGAGAAATCGACGTAGAGAAGCATATATGCGTTAAACTCACCAGCATGCTGTTCAATCCCCCACGGCTCAGTTCACGCATGAAATGCTCGTCTAGGCCCAACAAGGAGAGCAGATCGGTGATCATCTTTCCTAACTCCGTTGCCTGGGAGATGAACCCAAAACAGTTTCGCGTATCGGGCACGGCATCTGGAAACTGATTCCTTCCGCGTAAAGCAACCCGGCCTGAGGGTGATTGCCCAGATGCCAACTTCCTCGTGGTCCTACACGTGCGTGCCTTCGCCTCCGAGCGGCATGTATCTTCGCCACTCAACGCCGCCATTTCTGACGTGGAGGGCGAGTTTGTCATCGGTGGGCGTTGCGAAGAAGGCTTTGGAAGGGATGTTTGGAGGGTAGGAGGGATGTTGTGTCTGATGATCTGGAAAAACCTCAGGTGCTGCAAGCATCGTAGAATCGGTTGACTGTGAGCAGTCCTTGTGGAGAGGGCTATCGAGAAAGGGGCTTATATCGATGACGGGAACGGATTCCATATTTGCTTGCACGCTGTTGTGAACGATGACAAGCACTAGTCGGTAGTCGATGAGCGCGACCGTGACCGTGACTGGGAGTGACAATAAACAGGAATAAATAGTGACCAGAAGAACTTTTTGAGTTTTGCGTTATTCTATGATCGCTCAAGCCGCACTTGCTCCCAATACTTGAGTTTGAGCGCGTTCTCGATTTCGACCGGTTGGGTTTACCTTGGCTGTCAAATATTACCGTCATGGATGCCGCTGAATTGGCTCGTTGGACTAGGTTCGCGGCCAAGGGGGGTATCGGTAAATGTACGGCTATTCAAGATTGCGTTGCAGAGCGTGAACAGGACTTGATGTTTCTGACGGTGCATTGATTTTTTCTCTTTTCGAACTGCCTCTTGTTCTGATATAAATTTTGGCAGAACGACGACATTACGGTACTTATGCAGTTGCCTGATCGAGAGGGTGTCTATCTCGTTCGTATTACGGTCCGTTCTATTCAGGAACATATGTTTATGTCCTTGCTAGGGATACTGTGAGGGCGTCGTTGGGCACTTTCAAGGCTCAGACGTGCAGTTTCGCTCCAAGCTCAAGAAACCAGTGATGACCAAACGCTCTTCAACCGTTAGCGCAAAATCTCCACCCCCAACCAGTCCCTCCCCAATACCAGCCTCGACGTCGTTGCCCAGACCCATTTCTCATTCATCGGCCCCGACCACATCTGGCTCCATGCGAAATTATGCAACCCCAGTCCATGTTCCTCCATCGGCCCCGCACCCGGAGTTTCCTCTTTCCGAGGGAGTAGCATCTACGTCCAGGTTCGTTCCACATAACCGCACGTATTCCTCCCCTCAACCTATGACGCCTGACGAATACGAGATCTCACCATCGGGCAGTGGTACGCGAGCTACGACCACCTCAGGATCCGTTTTGGAAATACCCCAATATGTATCTGTCTCTCCTGCGGAAAGCCGTAAAGTCGATGTCGTGGACGAATCATTTCCTGTTTCGGAAGACATTTCGCCTTCCGAAAACGACCTTATATTATTGCAAACCGTGCAAGAATCCGCTTCAGTGGTCCGAAGTCTCTCCGAACCACATCAGCCATTTCAGGAGTCTGATTATTCGAAGCTAAACATGCGGATATCGGCGGCCATCTCCGACGGCGAGGTTGGAATAGGCAACTCTCTGCTTCAGGACGTAGGAAACGGAGACGACTGGTCATCAACCCATAGTAGTGATTCTTGTTCTCCTGTTCCGGATGACGAAACTTGGGTTTCCCCTGCATCCTTCGGATCAGGTGACAGTCTGGTGACGCCAGTAGCCCAACCATATTTGGCGTCTGCTAGAACGACCTCACATTCGGGTTCGTCTGTGCGCGAGGTGTCTTCTCCAGAATCGAAAGCGCGTTCACAATCTGGACCTGGCGAAGAATACTGGGAGGGTGCTTCAGATATATACGACGACTACCGTTACTCTCGTCAATCTATGACTTCCA
Organism: Hygrophorus pudorinus; assembly: GCA_003314045.1. Lineage (NCBI taxonomy): Eukaryota > Fungi > Basidiomycota > Agaricomycetes > Agaricales > Hygrophoraceae > Hygrophorus > Hygrophorus pudorinus. The sequence goes on from QLPF01002145.1 coordinate 56,768, forward strand.
AATTGTCTCGATATTCCCAGAATTCCACTCATAGTGCCCACACTACCCATTCTGTTCCCAAGGTTCCTCCAGTGCCAAGTGATCGCAAGCCAAGTGGCGAGGGGAGACGATCAAGTGAGTCTCAGGCCTCTGTCTACCCTCGGTCGTCGAGGATTTCGAAGACTGGCGCCGTCCCCCAGCCCCCTCCACCGGATTTGACACCTGAAAAAGAAAGGCCTGCTCCAATTGATTCATCGTTGCATGACGATCTATCCACGTCCCTCAGCCGACCAACGTCCTTCCTTTCACCTGCGCTGACCCCATCGTCGTTCTCGCCAACATGGGCAGGAGTCGCTACCGCATTACGTCAGAGATTGGAAAAGTCTCATCGTTCGCAGGGTTCACAAGGCTCGCTCAATCCCGGGGAGGAGCTTTCGAGAAAAGATCCAGAAGACAACGCCAATCGTGGTATCGTGATCGAAGATGACGAGGAACCTCAACACGCTGACAAGGAAACGGAATCGAGATCGCCGTCCCCCACGTCAACAACTAATGATGATTCTCTTGTGATTCCGAATCATACCCCCTTTCCTCCTGGTTTGTCACCTCCAACGACATTAGGTCCAGGCCACGTCCGACCCGATCCTCCCATTGCCGTCACTCATGAACAGGTGCAAGTTCATCCCCAAACCCAACCTCAAGCCCAGCCCCAGCCCAGACCTCCCCGAGTTGACCAACGAGCCCCCGATCAGGAGTCCTCTCGAACGAGTCTCTTTCTCCCTCACCCTAATGCGCCCAAACCCACACCTTCTTCTTCTGGACCCATGTATGCGCGACGTACCTCGCCACAAGAATATCCTAGTCCTAGTCCTCCCCTCAAAAACTCGGCTGTCAGTGTCATTCACACGGCTATCACATCCCAGTACGGCCCGAACGTTCGTCCAACTATCTACGGTCAGTGTGATTACGACTTGATGACCTCCCTGGGGCCTGTTCCGATATCGTTTTCTTTGAATCCTCCCAAGCCGGCCCCAGCTCCTAAAGCGACTAGCCCGATTCCACCTCAGAACGTGCCTAGAAGGGCGGCCACAACTTCTATTGCGTCGTCTTCTGTGTCCGGTGCAGCAACGTCAGTTGATATTCCAAAGTGTGGCGCCCCCGCTTCGTCGACCTCTGTTCCTCGTGCGAATTTCTTTCCAAAGGCTCGTCCCAGGTCTAGGTCTTTCTCCGAGCTAAATAAGCCGTCGAACAGAGATACGTTGCTCTCAGAACGCAGGTTAGTGCTTGCCTTCTTTTGTTAATTAGGTCTCAAGTATTTCCAGTCTTGAGGAAGGAAGCAAGCCACTCAGAATCTCAACCTCCACGAGATCTGCTTCATTTTCAGCTTCGGCACCAAAGTCTCCGTTATCACCAACCGTCTCTCGTTCACCGCATGCGCCGTCACCACTGTCCTTACCACAAAACAATAGTGTTCCTGTGTTTCGAACCGCAGCAACAAACCTGACATATCCACTGACATCCTCCCCTCTATCCCAGGGCGCTCGTGCTAACCTGTCAAGCACGAATGACGCGATACCTCATTCCCCGACAACCGCCCGTCCCCTCCTTTCAAAAGCTGCCGTGGTCGAATTCACGGTGCCATCACCCACCCCCTCACATCAACAGCGTTTTTTCTCCTCCGAGTCGACGTCTTCCAGCCCCAAAAGCGATACGCCCGAATCATCACCAACTGTGATGCAAGTCCGGAGATCAGTCGACGGCAATTTATCCCACTATGGCGACCTGCGTTCTCAGGTGGTTTCACCTTCCCCGGGTCCCACTCTTGTACGAAATACGTCGTTGCGGTCAAAGATGTCTCTGCCTAATTTGCGCGGGAAGAGTAGCATCAAGGGCTCTAAGGATGATCCCCCGGATGTAGTTGCGAGCACACAGAGTTTTGGATCTGGAGTGGACAACGAGACGGTCCAGGTAAAGGATATGGATTTTGAACTTATTCGGCCGATCATTTCTCATATCCCTGAGGTAACTTCGACGCGAACGAGTGGGGATTCTGCGATACTGTCTCATGCAGCGTCGTTTGATGGGAAACCCGATCTTTCACCGGGTCTTCTAAGAACAGACAGTCCTACGGTGTCATTGTCGTCAGGAGCTGCGTCGGGGCAGCGGTCGCCGTCCACCTTCTCCGATGATACGCGGCCGAGAACGCCAAAGGATTTAGAATCCTCAATAGACGCACATCGTCAACGGGAGCTCAAGTGGGTATACCTCATTTCCGCTGTACCAGCTGCCCAGGCGAGAAAAAATAAGAAGATCAAGAAGCTACTTCTGGAAGGGGTCCCGTCCTCGGTGCGGTATCTCGTATGGGCTCATTTGACCAATAGCAAAGCCAGAGGCGTTACGGGAGTTTATGCTCAACTTGGGAAGCGCGGGAAGGTTCCGGCTTCTAGTGAAATCGAGCGTGATGTGCAACAGTGCTTTGCAGATCAACCCCGGCTACGAACCGCAGAAGGGCCTGTGTTTTCTCTTCTGCAGGCTTATCTGACTATGGTACCGGACATACGCTATCATACAGGTGTGGCGAAGTCGTTTTTTCAAGTTGCAAAACTTGGGTCACTCACAATGTACATGTAGCATTGACCTATATCGCTGGGCATCTCTTGCTGCTATCGCCGGAAGAAGACGCTTTTTGGATATTCGTATCCTTGATGGACATTCATTTACGACCCTATTTTTCATCGAGTACTATTCAAATGGAAGTGGATGCATCCCTTTTCAGCAAGGCTCTAGAAACCACCGACGCTCCTTTAGCAAGAAAAATTTTCGTGGACATGGGAATCTCTCCTGCCGCTGCTTGTCGGCCCTGGTATGTGTAGTTGTCACTGTAACATATCGCACCCTGACTGATTTCTCCCAGGTTGTCTTCTTTATTCGCAGAGTCTTTACCCCTGGACTATTTGCATAGAGTCTGGGATCTATTTCTGTACGAGGGTATGGATAATATCTCCTGGGCGTCATCTTGTACTTGACCTCCTTTGATCGTGCAGGCGTTCCCTTCCTGCTCCGCGTCGGTCTGGCGATATGCTGCATATGCCGCCAGCATTTACTGGAATCCACCAGCGAACAGTCTTTACTCGAGCATCTCTTCCATCCTGCGTCAAATTCCCTTCCAAGCGTGGACGCCTTCCTCTCCCTTACATTATCTGTCAAGCTCAAGGACGACGAGGTCCGTAAGCAAAGAATAAAAATGGAGGCACAGGTGAAACGCCAGACCCAGACCCAGACACGGGCACTGACCACTTCCGGCGTCCGGGTGCGCGCTCCATCTGTTTCTCTCCCGAGGACTTGAAAATTTGTTCTGTATAATATCTCTACCTATCGTTCAGGCGGCTGTGTAAGCCAGCCTTCTATTCCGAGTCCTTCATGATGTTACAATGATGTTTTTCTTTTCGTTATTTTGGGCCGTATTTATGTGCAATCTTCTGTTTCTATTCTGCTTGCATGGGGTTCACTACCCGTTTTAATCGTACATACTATTTTCTTTATATTTTATGCGTATATCTAGTGGCGCACTGGCACTTGGTATGATAATTGAAAAAAATATTATCTAAGCTTCTGCACGCGGGCCGACGGTCCTGACAAACACACAATGACAAACATACGGCGACTGCCAACCTGAATGAAGAAGAGGTTGTCCGTCCATTCAATGGGATGTTAGGGTCCCGATCTGTGCACTCTGCCCTTGCTGCTTTCGCCCCGGGGTCATGGTCACCGGTTACCACTAGCACCGTCAGGAAGCATGAAACGTAACCGTCGGTGGACCCACCGGCAAGTGTAGAACCAACGCCCCCATTCGTCGGGAGCTTGGGCTGGAAGCGTTTGGAGCAATGGTATGGTGGGTCTCGTGTCTCCCTGGATATACCTTTGTTTGATTCGAATCGCTACTTGTTCAAGTGGCCGCGTCATGCGGAGGCCACATGCGAACGTGGTCAACCGCGTTACCACCAGTCTTACCGCCGTTGTGATAACGGGCAGCGATGGAGAAACTGCCATCATCACAATAGACATGAAGTCCACGAAATCTCACTATAAGTAGAAATGGCATAGCGCAAGTACACACACCGGCACACTTGACGCGTTCAATTCAGTCGTCCAGCACCACCCGAAGTACCCTCTTTGAGGTTCGTTTCCAGTGGCACCTACTATAACATGTGCAACCGACGCCCCCGGCCGAGAATGGTTCCATCTGGCAGAAATCCACTTCGACCACCGTTGGCCCCGTCACATTATCCGTCTTGACCTACGCTGTTCACCTTCGTGGCGTCTTAATATATCCCACTCAATACCTACGATCTCGGAGGCCAGGCCACGAGCCATGTTCTCGACACGATTGCTAATCGAGTTTTCGCGTCGAATTATATTTCTTCTGTTGGAGCTCATAGACTAGTAGTAAGATACTATAGTCTCTTCATAAATAGATTTTTTATTGAATGCCATGCGTTGTTTTCGGCAGCCCAACGTCGCACATGCAGCGGGGACCTGGAGCTGAAGGGAAGACCGGACGACCGGGCCAATAATGAAGGTACTATTATGTTTCTTGCGGCGCAGCAGACCCAGGACGAAGCTCTCTTGAGTCAACGAAGATGTAGACCTCGGTCTTCAAGGGAGGGATTTGATTGGCGGTTGCCGCGGATCTCGAAAAAGAGCAAGATCTGGTATGTCTCGGAAGTCTCTCATGTTCCAGCTAAAGGGTCCTGATCGTGCGATGGGAGCCTATCCGCAGAATATTAGCAACATTTCTGGTCGGACACGGTCATCAATTGGAGCGCAATTTCCGCTAACTAATAATCGTACAAATACAAAGGTAAAAAAAAATTACTCCTTTTATTTTTGAATTTTGAGTTTTGAATTTTGAGGCCCTGGGGTCAACGGACGATCGTTAGATATATAGAATCGAATAAATTGCAGTGGAGGGGGGAGCAGACTCAAGAGTTGTTCGGTGTTGTTCGTCGTCGGACGACAGTTACGGTCAGCCCCGCGCGCATTCGATACTTCTTCGACTCGATTGGCTTGCATGTTCCCCGAGTCCCCACCGTCACCGTCGCTGCTAGCACCCATGTCGTATGACCACCAGCCATCAGAGTATATGGGTCTGGCGAATGCCATCGGCTACGACTCCCGGACCAATTCTGATCATTCACATTCACATTCCCCTAGCCCGACGTCAACTGGCTTTGCAAATTCTATAGCCCACATCCAACATAATAATGATCCCCCTCACGACTATATCCACTATCCCCCACAACTATCGCCTAGCACTATTTCGTTCCCCGCACAACATTCCCTATATCCCATAAACCCCCTTGCTCTCGCGCAGGATATCAAACAACAAACCGACGGCTGGCCTTACGATACCCATAGCCCAGAGTCAGCTTTTGTCCCGAACGTGCCGTTGGTGTATCCGCCATACTCGTCTAGCTCTTCTACATACCCCCTAACAAACCAACCACAGCATCAGCATACCACACATACTCGGCCGTCTCATCCTCCCTGGGCTCTGGCCGGCTCGTTAGACACCACAACCGGAATATTCTACCGCACCCCTACCCACCCTCGTCTACGCACTGCGCAGGCTTGCGAGAAATGCCGTTCCAGGAAAGCCAAGGTATCGCCCGCGTAGTTGCTTTATCCGTCAGCCTGACCTCTAATACCTTTGTAACAGTGCAGCGGAGAACGTCCAACGTGTAACCGCTGTCTTACGAGGGGGCTTACCTGTGGGTACGCCAAAGAGGGCAGAATGCGAGGGCCCAATAAGCCGAAGAACATAGATGCAAGTGGCTCGAGCGATGCTGAGACCAAGGGCTCGTCTCAAAGAAGAGGATCGAGCGTGACGAAGGCTCGGGGTCCTTCGAACAGTCTGAATTTGCGTCTTGGTGAAACAGGCATCTATGGAAGTGGCGTATCCATGTCCAAGTGCGTAATTATCCTAATCCGACCGTTCACATCCTTACAAATGTGATTCAGTCCGTACGCAGAACCAGTCGCCTCGGCGAGTTTCGAGTCGTCGCCAACCAGCACGTCGCCTTCTCCTGGTTCGATATACGAGGACGACAACCTAATGTATCCAGACGAAACGTCGTGTAGTACCAGCGTGTCGCTGACAGACGGTGCCTGGGCTATGGATTTGGGACACCCGGGGCAGATCTTCGGCGAGGGACAACTTGACTTTGGAAGGACTGTACCTATCGGGGGGAAGATCGGGTGGGGTAATCCTGTGGGGTGACACACAGAGTCTGGATTCGGGCTGGTACTTTCAAGAGTTCATTTTTAGAAAAAGGGTTGTATTCATTTGTCTAGTATCTTGTTGACATTCGTGATGCCATTGGGGGGACTTATCATCGGACCACATTTTCGGTAAGGGAAGTCTCTGACTGCTTTGAGCCCTTGATGCGGTTGCGCGACATCGCAAACGTTCTTTTCGGCAACCTAGGTGGGTGGATAAGCTTTAAGCGTTCTGGTGGTCGAACGTGGAACTATTACGCGCTCTCATATTGCCGTCATCAAATCACCGAAATTTATATAGCAGAAGCCTTCCAGCCATCCACACTTCTGACGCGTGAATGGTTGGCTGAAATATTTGGCGCTCGTTATGTATGTAAAGCCATCAATGATGGCATGAATCAATTGCAATTCAATAGACAGCTGGCATCCACAATTCAATCCACATGCGGCGCCAGCCATGCCACACTGATTGCCGGTACCCTTTGGACGCGTTGTCGTTTGCTCAGGCTATGTCTTTGCAATGGAAGCCAGATCTTATTTTTGTCATCGTTTGAGCTGCAGTTCAAACGTTCAAACCCGGACGAAGCAAACGGAGATCGCGTAAAGTTGACGAATGAATTTTATGTGAGAGAGCGGTGTCGCCACGCGGGTAGTCTCTAAAGGGATCAATTATTGCAGGTACCACCGTGCTCGTGACGCTCGCTCGACGTAGGTCTGAACCAAGCATGTCAACGGAATTCAGACTGATCAAGTTCTCAAGGTGAAAATTTCGAAACGTAAGGAGCGGGATCATATGTCCATGCCAAGTTCTCGGCTTTGGGATGTTCCGCATTGTTAGAATCAGAAGCAAACCCTCCTCCGAAACACTTTCATACTGAGGCCTTCCTCGATATCTTCGTCCCGGCCCGTATCTGATTGTACTCTAGATAATCCGTGACTCAACTTGAACGGCGGAGATCATCTTGTTGATGACACGACGTCCGACAAAAGTTTCATCTTTGACAAAGCTCGACGGACAAAGGGACAAAGCCTCTCAGGCGCTTCGTTCTTTGTACGTACACGTTTCAAGTGGCTCCGAATACCGATGACCTCATGAGGAAACCAACACATGCGTCTCATCCTCGCCGGAACTTATCGTGGCAGCCCTGAAGCTCGGAATCGCGAATCCGCTATCGCATAGTGCCGCCCTCAATGTCGTGCACAAGGAGAAAGGACTTGTCAATGCTGGCGCAGCTGAGGCACTATGTTAGAACGTGTGGAGATGCCCTCACCTGTGAACGCTAAGGCTGGCTTAGAGGTAAGCGTAGCACTCTTTGTTCGTTTGTTCAGAGCTGATTCAGCTGCTTCTTAGGTGCTGCATATATTGGCCTCTCCAAATTCTTCAGAGCGTATCTCCGAACCTCGCACCACAGCGGATACGAGATTGCTGTTGGCGATCAGAAGTAACTGGACAGCGATGGTCGAACGCGTAGGTTCCGTTCTTCACGACCATACGGGAAGGCTGACTGAGGTCCCGGTGATGTCTACGGGTAGTTCTGGGACTACGCCGAAAACTCATGCAAATTTGGACGAAACATTATGTGTGTCCTGTCGCAGCTGCTCTTTGATATTGTCCAGTCGGATCCCTCCAGCGCGTCGTGAGTCACTATCATCAGACCAGCGGTTCTCACTGTTCTGGCCCTTTTCAGCAGCATGTACGAGACGTCTGACTTCACCCTGTCCCTCCTAGTCCGGTATTGGATATATAGTCATATGATGTCGGCGGCGCTGGCTTCACAACGATCAGTCACATGCCGGCAGGGCATACGTTCATGACCACCCCAAGCCTTCCGGATCAATCTTCATTCCGCGCACATTGCTCGGTGCGCCGACTTCCAACTCTGCGCTTAGTCTCATGTTGGCGGCACTGAACGCGATTCTGCCATCCTGAGCGCCTTGTGGTCAAACATGTTTTCACTTCTCCGAATCTCTGGGAAGAGCCAAAGGACGTATTTAGCACAGGAGGTGGTGGTCGGGGTTTTTGAACGTGCACTTCGCATCCTCGTAAATATCATTACAGGCAATTCATCGAATCGGGAGGTCTGCGGGGAGTTCTCCAATGGATCCACGCAGCTTTTCGACACTCTGGACGAAACGATGCCACTTTGACCTCGTTGCCGGGTGTCGCTGGTGAATGATCTCTTGACATCTTCATAACCCCACGCTCATCACCAGCGAGCAGAACAGATATCTGGGATGTTGAGCGGCATCCTTGGGGTATTGAGCAACAAGCCCACACTAAATCTTGTCATCGCCCTTCCTGCCCAATTTCCCCGCCAACGCGCCTTTCAACCGCTGGTATTCCCAGGACACGGGAAACACAACCCAACGCTCGCCATAGCGTCATCGCCTCATTCGGACTCAGGTGCACATGGGACACCCACGCATTCAGTATGTTTGTGTTGGCTGTTGCCTTGACTCTTGCGTTATACTCAATCCAAATTGTATTGCTGCGCTGGACATGAGAAATATTTTTTCCTCATCTCGGTTTTCACGAATTGAATGAGCCGGTTGTAGGGACTGGAAGGAACATAAACTGGTTTGTGGGCACAACGTAGACCGTGGTGATGATGCAACTGTCCTTCTCGTCTTCGCGCTGAGCGCATATTTGGAAAACTACCTCTGACTTTATTACTAATACACGAACTTACTGACATTACATTACAGTCACCAGCCTGGGCGCTTGGCATCTCACCCTGCGTTAGAGGTATTTGAGAACGAGCGGCAACTCCGGGAATTGCGCTTTCTCTCAGGTTTCGGGTATACTTGTGTGCTAACCTAGGCTGGTGCGGCAGCTCATCGTGGCCACGGACTGTCCACGTGTATGGTGAATTCCAACTCGAATCACAGTAGTCACTAGTACTACCGTCCTTGGTCTTGCGTCTCAACGAGACTGCCATGAAAAACGCGAAATCTGGGATCGTAGTCCCCGCATGAGGAATAGGACAGTAAGGCAAGCTGAGCGCAGGAGGGGAGGACTGTTGTTCGAATTCACGATTGTGAGCAGTAAAGATCACACCTTGAAATCCCATGAGCTTTTCCATATATCACTGGTGTACAGATTGAGTGCATAGCGCTTATCAGCTACCAGAAGAATCCCTCAAAGTGGAAAACGCACCCAAGTTTCCTTCACGCTCCTAGTAACTTCGAGGATCGGTATGAGCAACTGACGCCGTTAGATGGGTCATAGATGACGTTCGCTATATAAGAGTATCAAGTATCGATCGTATTCAACTTCAAAGAAATATTTAGGGAAACAGATCCTGGCCTTGGAACATCTGATGTTATCCATGCCGCGGTTGCGGTTCCACTATTGCTCTATGAGACCTCGAAATAGTCGCACAACTGTAACTACCCGTGACAGTTAGTGTTTTGCATATATCAGGTGGTATGACAGTAAAATGATACCCGCAGAACTCTGTGTATCTCGTGAGGGTACACGTTTTCAGACACATTGGCACAAAATGATGTGATTCACTCCGGCGACCCTCCTCACGATCGCAGGGCTCACGTCAATTGACGTGGCAGTGCGTGCTCGTGAGGTGAGGGTGGCTGGGTCTCTGGGAAGGGGACCTTTCACTGTAAGTCACACAATCCCAACGTTCTCGTCGAACCAGACCGAGGGCGGTGGCAGCATGTCCGTTGTGGTGGTAGTTGGCGATTGGCAGTCAGCGGATGACAAAGGTGTGGAGTTCTGTCCGAGCACGGTGTCTGGTGTAGTTGACCCGGAACGTCAGATGCGGCTTGAATTATTGGTTCATGACTCGCATTTGAGTGTGCGAGGAACATCTATCCGTTCGGTTCAGAATACAGATGTAAGCTGGAGGTAGATGACGGTACCTGCTGTCTGAGCGGTGTATTGCAGCTAACACACCCATTCTTCGCCAACATCGAGATGTCGATGTGGATTCACCTTTCACTGCAAGGTAATGTTAATGTTTAAACAATGGTTAAATGATTTTCTGTAGCCTGAGTGTTGTCATATTTCGTGACATTTCGTGACCCCAGCCAAAGTGTGACACAAATTCGGGAACTGGACCTGCTTCGCATTACGGAGGCTTACCTTTGACAACTCGACTTTAAAACATTGTAAGGCCCGCGACACTTCCAGAGAACAGTCCACAGGGGTGGTGAGACTCGATTTCTCAAGCTGTGCACACAAGGCTCATTTCCTCTTCTTTTCCAGGTCCCTGCATCTGAGTCCTCTGAGGCCAATGCAGCCTCAATAACCTCGCCAGACTCCACACCTGTTTGTTGTGTTTTGCTGAAGTTGCGGGTGCCTGCTCTTGAGTGCAGGCTTGTCCTTTGGAGCTGGTTTGTCGCGAGGGTTTCGTATGTGCTTGCTCTGTAAGGGGAAAAAAGTAAAAATTTGTGTGGCATATGGATTTTCTTTGCGTCCAACCATCGTTCCCTCCAGAAAGCTAACAATATGAGATTTATGCGTTTTGACCGTATACGTTATGAGCATTTCAACTGTATAATAATGGTAAACCTTTTAGAAATTACTTTAAAATCAGGTTAAATCTTGACACAGCCGGTCTGCTGCCAGTGCAACCATGAACCGTGTTCTGCAAATTCCGGAGCTGCTCGCCATAATTTTCACATCTTTACCGTCTCCTGCCAGGGTCCATGCAGCTTGTGTCTGCACGACCTGGTCAACCATCGCGCTCGACGCCCTCTGGCGTGAAGTCGACGACTTCCGGCGTCTCGTCGAGCTGCTTGCGCCCGTGAAAAACGATCTCATCGACCGTTCGTATGTGAGTATCCCTGTACATTATCATATACGGACGTTCCATCTAATCTTGGAAAGAAAAAAGTCATTCACCAGACCCCCAGAACCAGCTGACTGGATCCGCTTCTCCCGCTACGCACTACGGGTTCGGTGCCTCCGCTTCAACAGTCGTGACCCCCACAGCTTCGAAGCCGACACCAGTATCTTCGATCAAATCGCCCGCACCCGCACCCGCCTCCACGTCCTCCCCCATCTGCACACGCTCGAGTGGATGCACTACAAACTCATGCCCGCCGCCCTCTTCATGCACGAGCATGTCCGCAGTTTCGCCGTATGGCTCCCCATTGGCGTACCCGCGGCTCTGCAGCTCCCGTTCCGGGAGATCCTAGCGCGCATGCCGCTCCTCACCCACCTCGACGTCCGCACGATTCTCCCGATGAATGTGATCGAGCCTCAGATGCTCGACCTTTTTGCCGGGCTGCAACGGCTGCAAAAGGTCGTGTTCCCGAGGTACCATTTCACGCAACGCGTTGCGGAGGGGCTGGCACAGCTCGAGCATCTGCAAGTCGTGGAGTTCCAGTATTCGCGGGTGATCGAGCAGGGTTATGGGGACCCGGAGGATGTGATCGAGTTTGCGCCGTGTTTGGGGGACAGGGCGTTTCCGTCGTTGTACGAGCTGTCGTTGGCGATTGGGCTGAAGGATATGGCGAAGATGTTAGAGGGAGGTGCATTTTCGTCAGCTCTGCGGATTCTTTACGTCGACAGTCCTCATACCGAGGACCCGGGCACGGTCCACGCGCTGCTCCAGGTCGTGTCGGAGCAATGTCACTTGCTGGAGAACCTATCCGTCGTGTGCGCCGTAACATCGAGCGGGTCGTCCCACCAGCCCTCAGCCGAGGGACAGATCTCGTTCGAAACGCTCAAGCCCCTACTCGCTTGCCCGAACCTCGTGTCCTTCGAGATTGCACATCAGTACCCGCTGGACCTCACGCAGGAGGACATGGAGACCCTCGCGCGGAGCTGGCCGGCACTGGAGACGCTGGTGCTGAACGCGGACCCGGCCCTGTTGTCCCTGGAGCCGACGCTGACGTTGCGTGCACTCGTGCCGTTCGCCACGCACTGCCCGAATCTGCAGAAGCTTGCGTTGTTCCTGAATGCATCTGTGGCGGAGATACCAGAGGGGGAGGTGATGGTTATGGGGCGGCTGCGGCAGCTGGGGATGGGGGTGTCGTGCATTGCGGAGGAGGGGCTGGTTGCGCTGTTCCTGAGCCGGGTGTGCCCGTTGGGGTGTGCACTGACGTGTGGTGTGGTGTGGGAGGGTGAGGGTGGGGCTTCGGAGGTGGAACGGTTGTTGGCGGAGGAGATTTGTAGACGGTGTGCGAAGTGGGGGAGGGTGGGGGAGATGTTGCCGTTGTTGACGAGGCTGAGGATGGAGGAGCGGTTGAGGACCAAGGCGTTGGCTGAGGAGGTTGAGGATCTGCGGGTTAGAGTTGGGGTGTTGAGTTCGGCACGTTTGGCAGGTCGTACGAATAAGGGAATAAATTTCTTTGTGTAGGGTTTTTATATATGCCACGAAATGTCTATACACGACTGCTCGCCCTCCGACTCCTTCAGCCTCCTCTCCCTCTCCATAGCAGCAGCCAACGCCGACCCCATCCCCACCTCATCCACTCTCCCCACCACTGCACCTAAACAACACCGCCGCTTGTCCTCCACCGGCAAGGCGAGGCGCAGACTGAGCGATGCCCGCGATGCAGCCACACGGCCCTTGTACGTCCCTAAATCACTACACAACCCTCGCTCATCTCCTCCTTCTCAGCCCGGCGTCTATCCAAACAACTCTCTCCTTCCCCACACAATCCCCAATCACACCCCCTGTACTCCTTCCCGCACCCATCCCCATCCCCACCACCATCCACGACCACGACCACGACCACGACCACGACCCCGACCCCAGCACCAGTGGCCTCTCCCTCCCCTCCGACTCTGACGCTCCCCACAATGCCACCGTTGCCGTGAAGGCCACGAAGAAGAAGGGCACGGATCACAAGTGCGAGAGCTGCTCCAAGGTGAGTCCCACCCATCATCTCCAATTCACCTCCGCAACCGACCCCCGCAGATCTACCGCCACCCCTCCTGTCTCATCAAGCACCGCTGGGAGCACACACCCCACTGGCGCGAAGCCTCCAAGTTCGTCCTCAGCAAACACCAGCAGGTCCAGCTCCTCGAGGTAACGTTGCCCCTCCTCCCCTTCCCACCCTCTTCTCACTCACATCCAACAGGCAGCAGCCATCCTCTCCCACCTCTCCCCCTCCTCCACCGGCGCCTCCCTCCCAGAAGACCGCTCCCTCTGGCCCTCCTTCCTCTCCGGCGGCACCCTCCCCCTCCCCGCCCCCACATCATCACCACACCCCACATCCAGCTCCGTCCCCGCCTACTCCTCTACCAGACCCCGCCTGCACGACTACTCCATCCCCGCCCCCGGCCTCACCCTGCTACGCCCAGGCCTCCTCGGCGTCCCCACCCCCACCTCCAACTGCACCTCCGACGCCACCAAACCCTCCCTCCCCGTCCCCGTCCCCGCGTCGACCCAGCACCGCGGGGCCAAGGCCGCACTCTGGGGCTCCTCCGCGCCCTCGCACTACGGCCCTGTCGTGTCCAACGCGTTCTCCGGCGCAGGCGGCTGGTCCCTCCCTCGCTCGTCTCTGCGCTCCGTGTCCGGGTCTTCACCCTCCCACTCTGGCTCGGGGTCGGTGTCGGACAGCAGGAGCGGGGATGAGTTCGGGGATGTGGGTGTGGAGGTGGAGGTGGAGGTTGACGAGGCGGCGGGGTTTGGTGGGCGTGCGGTGTGGAAGAGGGAGGAGGAGGAGTTGAGGATTGGGTTTGGGGGCGGGGTGCGGGAGGAGGACGAGGATGTGGACGTGGACGTGGACGTGGACGAGGACGTGGGGATGGGGATGAGTGCGGCGGGGTGGGATGGGATGGATATGGATATGGATATGGATTGATGAGGGGGTCCACGGAGTGGTCGCGCGCCTCTCGACTCTCGTGCGGCGGCCCATGGTGACACATCCCGTATTCGCCAGTACCCTTGCCTTTCCTTTCGGTTCCTGTCAGCTCATTTTGTTTCGTTCGTTTCGTTTCGTCCGTTGGCGCGCATTACTAGTAGTAGACTCGGGCTGGGAGCACCGGCTGTACACGTAGCGCACATCGATATACAGTCAATGCGTGTAAGTATACAAGTAACGTAACGTATGTATGTATGTACGTGTAGATGTATGGATTGGATGTAACATTGATATTATTGGAGGCAGCCTGTACCGCAATCCAACGCCCTCGATGCCCCCGTCAACTGGGCCCGTGGCTGCAATCCGAATCCCTAGCGTCTTGTCAATCGAAGCAGAGGCGACAAGGCTGCCGTTGAGCAGGGTCTTGCTTACAAAACTTTTGCAGACGCACGACTGGGTCCTGGTTCATATAATTTCAGAATTTTCAGGCTTTCAGCATTGATTTCTAGGTACACTGTTTAACTCACGCCGTCCATCTCAACAACTAACACTTCATCCACAGCATCTGCACGGTAAATTCGCCACGCACCCTTTCCTGCGGCGCCGTATCCACATTATGACGGACGCCATTGTCGTGGACATGGCACTCGGGACGGGCGCGGTGAAGATCACGCCTGCGCATGACCCGAACGATTACGAAGTGGGCGTGAGGCATGGCCTGGGCCTTCGTGAACATTTTGAATGATGATGGGACGTTCAATGGGCGGTTTCAGGTATGTAGCGTCCGTTAATGGGATGGTGGCCTGATGGTTGCGCTATAGGGCATGAAGCGTTTTCATGCAAGGACTGCGGTTGTCCCGGCCCTGAAGGACGCCGGGCTGTTCGTCGAGATGAAGGATAACCCCATGCAGTTTCCTATATGCAGGTTCGCGGGTTTCTTTATCTGGTGTCTCGGCTGACTCGGCCCTGGCGATGTCACCGAGCCGTTACTGAAGCCTCAGTGGAGGGTCAACTGCAAGCCGATGGCAGAGGAAGCCATCAAGGTGCCTTCATTTTGCGCACTGCGCTGATGGACGAACTCTGGAGCGCACAACCGCGGGCGAATTACTGATCACGCCGAAGCAGTCCGAAGCCGACTGGCGATGGCTCGAGAATATCCAGGACAAGACGTACGTGTCCAACTCTTAGTACGCATCCGATGATTGAGGTTCGGGCTTAGGTCGTGGAGGGCAAGAATTGGGTTGTCGGCCGGACTCTCGCTGAGGCGACGGAACGCGCAAAGGTATTTGCGGGAGGTGCTGCGTTCTGGCCGTTTTCGATCATGGGTTGGCCCGAGCAGGTACGGGCTCATTCTCATTGCGTCGGCTGGGTGTTCGCTGCTGACCGGTGTGCGTGCAGACACCCGATTTCCAGAAATTCTACCCGTCGTCGCTCCTCGAAATAGGCTGGGATATCCTCTTCTAGGTTGCCCGCATGGTGCTCCTCGGGATCCACCTGACCGGCAGGGTCCCGTTTAACGAGGTGCTCTGCCATGCGGTGATCCGCGACGCGCACGGGCGGAAGATGAGCAAGTCGCTGGGGAATGTGGTAGACCCGATCGATGTGATCCAGGGCCTGCCGCTTGAGGCCCTCCATGAGAGGGGAACTTGGACGAGAAGGAGTTTGTCAAGGCCAAGGCGGGGCAGAGGAAGGACTTCCCCAAGGGCATTCCCCAGTGCGAGACGGACGCGCTCCGGTTTGCCCTGTGCGCTTATTCGGAAGGGGGTGCGTTTACTGGGCTGGGCGGTGGTTGGTGTGTTGTGGTTGTTGACGATGTTTGGGCGTTTTAGGGCGTGATGTCGATCTTGAGATTCTGCGCGTGGAGGGATATCGGAAATTCTGTAACAAGATTTTCAACGCAACCAAGTTTGCGATGCTGAAGTTTGTCCCGGAACCTATCGCTGAGGTATGTATATGCTGTTGCGGTTGGCTCGTAATGTTGACGGATGCCGTTTGCAGCCCACGGGGAAGGGATCGCTCGTGGAGCAATGGATTCTTCACAAACTGAACATCGCAGCAGGTGAAATTAACGCCCACCTCGCCGATCGCAATTTCATGATGGCGACCACGTCCGCGTACAACTTTTGGTTGTACGAGTTGTGCGACGTCTATATCGTGAGTACTTCTGATTGGCTTGCATTTCTTCTTGGCTGAAGTGCCAATTGTAGGAAGTGACGAAGCTCATGACGGATGAGGCTGCGTCGCCTGCGACTTGGAAATCCGCCCAGCGACGTTATACATCTGTCTCGACCACGGCTTGCGTTTGCTCCATCCTTCATGCCATTCGTGACGGAGGAGCTGTGGCAGCGCCTGCCTCGGAGGCCCAATGACACCACACCTTCGATCATGGTGTCCTCGTACCCCATGTTGGTACGTGCTATATCCTTATACTTCTGGCATATCACCATTAGATATTAACAGGACAAGGCATTCGTGTTTGATGCGGACAAGCGATTTGACCTCGTGTTTGCGGCACTGAAGACTGGACGGTCATTGGCTGCATCGTACAACTTGCAGACCGACATCCAGCGTAAGTATTCTGCTACGACTTGTGGGCTATTGTTGTGACCTTCATTTTATAGTATTTCTCCACGTCCAATCTGACGAGGAGGCAGTGCTCTTCAAGTCGCAAACATCAACCATCGTGCTCTAACAAAGGGGGGCAAAACCGCACAGGTCGTTCGAGACGTCAAGGAAATTCCTGCGGGGTGTGGGTCCGCTGTTGTCACGCCAACGCTTGTCATCCATACACTCGTGAAAGTAAGTCCTTCCTACGCTTTCCTCCCACATGTCTCCATTCTTTCGGGCAGGGACTGGTCGCGAGAAGAAGCTCGAACTGGCCAGAATGACTTTGGAGAGGGTCCGGAAGGTCGAAGCACAGCCCGATTACGAAGATACCGTTCCTGAAAGCGTACGGTTGGCCACGGAGGACAAGGTAGGGCTGGTGTAGTGTCTGACGCGGTCGTTGACTAGAGGAGAACGTTAGAAGCGGAAATTTCGACTCTGAAGCAGTCGAAGGATACATTTGCGAAACTGAAGTGATATATATTGCTGGAATGGAATTAGAAGCATATTGTGGACGGCGGTGATACCTTCGAAAAGAGTGAAAAGAGTAAAACGTTCGACTGATAGCTGACACTTTTGCTCGTGGTTACCGTGGTGCATTGATTATTTTCCTTGCCTCCAACGCGTAACTCTGTTCAGACACAAGCCTGTCGGGTTCATTTTTTTTTACCAGCAAATTGCAAAACGTAACCGATAATCGATAATCTTGAATACGTAGCGTCATGGCGCTTCAAGTTCTCCTGAGCTTAATCGATGATCTCGTGAGGTTGAAGAATGCCTTCACTTTTGTTTCAACTGCTCTACTACTTGGGTATAGGATCTGCTCTGGGTTATGCTGGCAACATCTCCTCGCCGGGTATCTACAACGGCTCCGAAACTCCTTTGGGCGTACCCTGGACGACTTACAACTATTGCAATGCCCCGCACGTCAATGATAAACACTATGTAAAACCTGAAGTTGTTGAAGGAGCGGAGCTGGTCTATTTGAATGTCGTCATGCGGCACCACAAGGTGCTTGATCCTTTTCGTCATCATGGGCTGCAAGCAGCTGACTTTTCCATTTTCAAGCGCACCCCGGATAATCTTTTTCCAGAGGAAAATTCTTTGAATCCTGCAGCCGGATGGGACTGCACTAATTTTATTCAAAAGGTGTACGTCGGGGGCACTGCACAAATCAACAGCGAAACAATCATTCCGGATTGGCATCCTTTCCTTAGTAAGATTTGGAACGGGTCTTGCAATTCCGGTCAACTCACGCGGGGGGGGCTTGACGACTCCATTCGTCACGGCCGGGTAAGTCCAACTTCTCTCGTGTTGTACATTTTATATGCTTATTGGTATATTGAGGATTTCTGGTCTGTTTATCATCACAAATTAGGCTTTCTAGAAAATGTAAACCAGCAAGACATTTACGTAAGGACATCTACCGAGCTCAGAACGTTTCAAGTCGCTGGTGGGATGCTCTTCGGTATGGACCCTAATACAGCCAAAGAAGGTTTCCCGGCGCACGCTCAACCAGGCAATGCGAGTACACCAGTCCCTTCGTACGTATCTTAATTGTGACACGTCCTGCAGATCGACTCCATTGTCCCGAGCTATCCTTGTCCCAAGGCTGACTCGATTCGCAATGCTTATCAATCCGTACCGGCATGGACAGACCACCTTGATGCCAACAGAGCCCTTCAGGCCAGGCTCGAAGCAACACTTGGGACTGGGGGCATGTCAGACTGGTCGTCTTGGTGTCAGCGACCTTAATCCTTCTCTTTAGATGAATTAATCAGGAAAATTTAGATGACCATTATTTTGATGTGTTCTCGTCACGGACCTGCCATGGTCATCCCCTCCCATGCAACTCAACTGGCATGTGCGTCTCGGAGGATGATGCCACCGAGGTTTTTTCACTTGGCGACTTTGAGTACAAGTAGGTGTCTTCTTATCACTGCTTTTCATTAACCGATGACAATGTCATACAGTTACATTTGGAACGCTGCCCAGAATGCTAGCACCTATGTCCGCTTTACCTTCGGAGTGTTCTTTTCAGAACTTGCTCGCAACTTTGAACGTTATCAGGCTGGCGTGGAATCCTACAAATTGCGCATGTACATCGGTCATGATGGCACGATGATCCGGCTCGTGGCAGGGCTGGGTCTTGGCAAGACAGGTGAACTCCGATGGCCTGCTTTAGGTTCTGAGATCATTCTGGAGGTAACCATCTAGTCCACGGTACTACGGCTTGTCGTGTATAGCTGACAGCCCTTTCAGGTTTGGAAAACAAAAGACGAGAGTCCGTTTGTGCGTGTAATGCACGAGGGTAGCCCAGTTGAGGCATTGGAGTGGGTACCTCTTGATGAATTCATTGTACTGCTGCAGGCAAATATCCAAGACCAGATCTATGAAACTTGCATGGGGATGTAACTTAGGCTCTGAGGCAACAAAATCATTATTTGGATTTAGCTGGAGTGTTATGTGATAGTCCCAATTTAGTTGTGTACAAGAACTATGGCTCTGCCATGGCTTTGTTTGGGGGTTTTTTTTTTGCATTTAGGAATATTATATGAGTCCCTCTTATTGTGAGTCAATTTGTGACACTTACCATATCTGGAGGTCATTGTATGTCTCAACTTCAGTAAGAAGATCAATGCTAGTACCTGTAGAATTTATACTACTGTACCATTTCATCCAATTGACCTGTCACACATCATGTGGGCTCAAAAATCGGCCACACTTGTCATGCAGGACTCAGCAAAACAGTCAGAAGAGTTACTATATTTAGAAATACTACTGGGCAAAGTCATTTTCAAAACTTTATCACTCTTTTCTTCAAACAGATTCATCCATCTACTTAGAACTTTTCAGCCTGGCAGAGTTTCACAGTGATATTTGGCTGTCCCTATATTGATTAACTCATTATTGTATGGTGTATCTACTTCAGTGTCCAGGCGTCGCGGGTGAAAGGAAGATCGAATCGGACATCGCCCGCAGTGTATCCGAAATTTTACAACCAACCGCAAAATTGATGTGCCACCGTGGTCCCATCGACAAAATGCGGGCCAAGCACTGCTATTATTGCAAAAATAATATATCTCTCTACCCACACTCACAACTTCATCAAGCCTTTCATAGAATTAGCCACCGCGAAGGAGGACTTGGCCATGATCTGCCGCGATTCCTTCGTGACCTCAGCCAGCGCCTGCACCTCGCTCAGCTTGTTAGCGTGCTCGCTAAGCTCTCGCAGGATGACATTCCCCTGCTGTGCCGAAGCCGGCGGAAGATTGTCGTTGCAAACGGCGACGATACTTGACACGATAGTTATGATCTGGGTGATGTTCTCGTTGAGAGTTGGGGAGGGCGTCGGGCTACGGACCCCCGACAACACGCTCTGAATGGCGTACACGATCGATTCCGTCTGAGCCTCGAGGTATGGCTGTTGAGGAGTATGAGCAAGAGCAGAACAGAACAGAACAAAATGTACGTCGAGATTTCATACCTTGAGTTCAGCCCAAGCATCCTCTGATCCATCTGCCATAGCTGACTCGTCGCTTGCGACACCACCCGAATTAATCGGTAAATGGTCAAAGATAGCTGGCGGTGAGCTTGCTTCGGAACTAGAGGGTTCAGAAGGAAGTCTCCGCCTCGACTCGCCATAAGAACGTGAGGAAGACAGCGGCTCCGGATGTCTGTAACCGCCCGCTTGAGAAGTGGGAGTAATGTCGTTCCGTCTGGAGCTGGCAGCACTCCCTTTCCGTTGGTGAGCAGCCTTAGCCTCCTCCACCGAGCGCAATGACGGCGAAAATCCATTGGTTGGAGGGGCATAAGACGACGAGGCGCTAAATTGTTCTTGTTCGCCCTTGGTTGCCTTCCGAATGCAAACCGTTCTGCCAATTTCTGTCACTGTCGCAGAAACGTGGCTAGCAGCCGCATCCAATAAACTGACGGGAGACATTCCCGAGCTCGTGGCATGCGTTTTCGACGCTGTGACGAGATTGCTGAGAGTTGCATCGACCCGTTCCCGAAGGGATCGCAGTGCATCTAGGTCGACATCCGATCGGTCTTGCGGTGGTCGCCGCTCGAACGATCGCACATCCTCAATGATTGCGGAGACTGCGTTGACGACAGACTTCATGGGGGTAAGAACTTTAGTCGGCCCGTTGGATCGGCCAGCGGTAAGAAGGCTGTCGATTGCAGAGAGGAAAGCGGTCATGTGAATGTCAGGTAAACCACCATCGATGGAGACGGGTAATTGATCGTCCAGATTGGGCGCCTGCAGGAACAACTGAGATGTTGCTGGGAGTCAAGAAAGTTTAATATCTATGACAGGTATGGGTTCGGCCAGACGCGCACCTTTCACATTTCTGAGCTCCGTCTTGGCGAGTTCGTACTTTCGCTTGTAGTCCCTGAGCTGATTGTCGAGATCACGAATGACAGCCACATCCGAGTCCTTAGCAGTCATAATCTCATCGTTGCGACGCGATAGGTCAGACAGTTCTATCAGCAACCCTTCCATATCCGTCCGTAGTTGCTCCACGATTTCTGGGTCGGCCTGTAGGTGGATCAGCCACATATGCAGCGAAACAAAACAAAAATGGACGGACCTGCCCTTGACTATTCGCCCGCTCTTCCTCGAGAGCTTCAGACCGTTCGCGGAGGTTTTGTATTTCCTCTCTGTCTTCTTGAGCACGCCGAGTTGCCCGCTCCTTCTCCCTAGCACGCCCTTCGCGGACTTCGTCTAGCTCCTTTTGCAGAGCTCGCATAGTCGCAGATTGCTCTTCGACACGCTTGATTTGAAGTCAGAATGGTAATTAAAGGAGAGAAAGCCAAGGGCACGTACATGACGCAGCCCACTGAGTTCTTCTTCCATCTGCCGTACTTTCTCTTCCCCCGTCATCCATTTTCTCTCCCGCTCATCGACATTACCCAAATCCCGCTGGAGTGCAGTAATCTGAGTCTGCATTTTTGCGATCTTGTACTCGTATTCACTGCGGAGCTTCTCCTGCTCCTCAATACCCGTGCTAGTCCTGCCAGCAACCATTCTCGAGCCCCCACCAACAACGACTGCGGACCGATCTGAAGCAGCCGACGTCCGCCCGAAAGACATCTTGTCGTAATACTCATCCCCGCTTCTCCCTCCTGCACCAGAAATCACCCCCTCGTCGTCATCGTCAACGCTCTGCAATCGAGCACTGAGACCACTCAATCCACCTAGCGGACTCCGCGGACTCGCATAATCACTGGCGCTTTCTGGTTCGTCTGGTAGCCTACTGGAATCAATCCTCTCCCTACTCCTCTCGTCCCGGTCGTCGATAGTCGTGCTCGAGCTCTCCCGTGTATCCCTGCCATACGGCACTTGTATTTCCTCCTCCGTGATAGTGCTCTTATTCGGAACGACCATCCCGCTGGTTGCCGTTGAACTCGGCGCATTTGTCGTACTAGTCGAGTCGCTGGTCGTACTCACCGATTGGCTTGGACGTCGACCAAACTCACGTTCCCTGTCGTCAGACTTTCGAGGGATATCCTGAGACGGTTTGCGCCGGGAAGAAACGCCAACCGGGTAAGTGTCCTCGCTTGAACGTCCAGCGTTGTTGTAAGTGTCGCCGCTGCGTCGTCCGAGGCTGTACTCTGCGTCGCTGGGTCTCCTCCTTTCCTCGTTGAGCTTTCGGGTGGACTGACTCCCGCCGTATCCACTGTCGACGGGTCGGTCTTCAGACGTGCGTCCGTTACGGGAGGCCATGGCTATAGGACCACCAGAACGTGATGGGTTGAACTCGGGAGACGGGTAATCATCGTATTGTGAGCCCGGGGAAGCGCCAGTAGGCTGGGTCAAGTCTTGAGCCCCGACGAAAGATAAGATTATCGGAGAAACTTACTTCTTCCTTGAACTCGGGGTACCGTCTCGCCAGCTCGTAGTACACATCACTTGATAGGTCCTCGAAACGGGATGTCGGCAGGGTAGCCAGCTTCTGCCGGGCTTGGTTACGTTTTGGATGGAATTCCTCTCGAACGGGGAGAAATGGGACTGGAAGTGTGTGTTTAGTGAGCGTTGTGGCTTTGTTTTAGCAGCAGCAACGACGATACGCGCACCTTCCTTCTCGTTCTGACGGCGAATGAGTTCGTCATACACATCTGTGGAGAGTTCGTGGAATTGCTGGATCGTGAGGCGAGTGAGCTTTTGGCGGGCGGTTGAACGTGAATTGGGTGGCGCTGGATAAAGAAGTGGCGTCAGTGCACGACTTCGGTCGAGTGCAGACTTGGGGGCCTGCCTTTAGCGAGATAAGACGCCAGGTAGCGGCTCAAATCGTCGAAATGTGTTTTCGAGACTTGTCTGTAGTCGAGAGTTGGTGGGACGGGAAGTTTCTGGTCTCTGATCGGGCGATACGAGTCTGTGTGGTAATTAGAGATGCCAGAGAAGGCGGTGGGTGTTGGGGAAGGGACACGGGGAGACTGTCCACGCTTCATGATGCTGTCGTCGCTGTCGTGCAAGTGCCAGTGGTATGGAATGGATGTCGGAAGGCTGCAGGCTGCGACCACGCCAAATCCACGTGTGAGCAACACACAATAACATTGCCGCTGGTGTCTACACAAGTCTACGATTCTACTCAGTCTTGGCTTCCCTCACCTGCTTCTTCAGTGCACGTATTCTAACGCTCTTCTGCATACTATGCCCATTGGCGATGAATAAATCCTTCGGCACCAGGCCCATCAAGTAGTCGATAACAGCGTGGGACCAGTACGGCGACGAGGTGTGCGGACGTCCAGTGAATGCTGCACCACAAGAGAGGCCGATTTTCGACAGGACAGATTTAACAAAATCCCTCGATGTGGGAATGAGCAGCGACGCCTTGCGGATTTTTGACAGTTTGGACACCTGCGCGATTGCTCTGAATAGTTAATGCCGGATAGATATGCGCAGGACTTACGACGAAATAGGCATTGACATGAACAGCGGTGATATTGTGCTCTTTGATTTCTGCTCCCAATGCGTCCGTGAACGTCGAGAGGAAAGCCTTGGATGCGGAGTATGTGGCCAACATAGGGACGGGTACCGCTCCAGCGAACGAGCCGATGTTGAGGATCAAACCGCGTTTCCTGAGTTGAGAACACTAAGACCGTGGGTCTGATATATTTAGAGGGGCGTAACGCGCCTTTTTATCATGCCGGGGAGGATAATATGTGTGACGCGCAGAGTGCCGTCAATGTTGATCGCCAGAATGTCCTCGATCTCTTGCTTGGGCGTGTCAACGAAGTCGGCGGGCATCGAGTGCGATCTGCCCGCATTATTCACTGTGCAAAATGTGTGCGTGGTGGAGGAAAATGAGTATGAGGAACACTCACCTAAAACGCCAATGTTCAGTCCTTCACATTCCTTGGCAAGATTTTCGTAGGCAGCCGGTGATTCCTTTGACAAGTCGATCAAACAAATCTTGGTGGACACATTGGAACCACATTGCGCATCTGCAGACCCGGCTTGTCAGAAAGTGAAAAGTCCAGGGAAGATACACACACACCTATCTGAGCAGCGACGGCAGACAGCTTCTCGTTGTTGCGCGCCACCAGTAATATGCTGAATCCCGCTTTCGCCAGCTGAAGCGCGAATTCGAGCCCTATACCATCAGATGCTCCCGTGACGACTTGAACAAAATCAGAAAAAAATATAAAACTTCCAGCAGGGTGAGCATGACGCGCACCTGCCCATGAACCTTCTTTAGCGCCGAATCTCGTCAACTACGCTCAGAAAATTCTCAGGAAAATTCAGAAATGTAGTATGGTTAATCTCACACTAGCGCCTGGCAGAATGAACGTCTGTATCAAAACTGACACGGTCTTGATGGCCAGATATGCAACACTGCAAGATCCGACGAGTAGTAGTAAAGCGGCCAACCACGGACGGTCTGTTGTAGAATAAGAATAATCAAACTGGTAAAAGACACACACACACCCAGCAGCAACGGCAACACCAAGTCAGCGAGTGTTTTCATGTCCACTGGCGTTGATATTGTCCGTAAAGATTTGCGCTTGAAGTGCTTTTTGGACTCATCACATGACCTACCTCGGTCTTCGCGAACCCAAACAATGATACCGGACTCGGAGAAGAAGGAGGGGCAGAAGAACACGTTATAGGTACGTGCTATCAAACCTTGTATAAAAAACAGTTATCAGATTCAGACTCACAGGATGACAGTAAAGACTTCAAAGACTTGCATTCGACACTGTCGACAATCCTGCGGGGGTCTCAAAAGGCGGTCCAATGAATCCACTGGCAGCTTGTTGTCCTCTTAGATCTTCCTTCGGCCGAGGTATGTCGTCGGAACTGCAGCCCGACGCCGACCAGGAAGGTTTAAATACATCCGACGATAAAGTGCGTGTATTTTCTTAGAAATTCGTTCGCAACTTTTCACCTCTCACAACATGTCCGATCTCCTGCGATACCAACCATTCAAAGCTCTATTTGTGGCATACACAGTCTTCGTCGTCGTAGTTGTGCGCCTTCCTTTCTGGTTTGTCACCGCTCTACCCACATCCCGACGTCCGAGACCCTCGTGGAGCATAACAAGAGTATTATGGATCCAGGTCCTCAAACAGGTCTACAGTTTGCTCCGCAAGTGAGTACCTTGATTTGATTCCCAGCAAAAAGCTGATATATCTCGACCGCAGAACTGGTCCGATTATCCAATATCCAACCCATCACGACATCGTTCCCGGTGTAGATGGCGTCTGGGTAACCCCAGTTCCACACCTCGTTACAGGAGAACTCGACACTTGGGCCAAACTCGCCGGCGTCTCTTCCATACCCATCCCCGGATACTGGTCGCACAAAAAAGGTTCAACTATACCCATCGCGGCTCCCCCCATGCCAGGCGAGAAAGTCATCTACAGCATGCACGGAGGCGGATATTGTGAATGGTCTGCCCATCCCACAGATCCAAACGCAGCCACCATACACGGTCTCCTCCCGTACTGCGATACCGTGCATCGTGTATTCTCCATCGAGTACCGACTGTCGGCCACGCCCCCAAATCCCCCGGCCAACCCGTTCCCCGCCGCGCTGCTTGACGCACTAGCAGGTTACAACTACCTCGTCAATACCGTGGGCTTCTCCCCAGACGATATCATTCTAAAGGGCAAGTCATCGGGCGGGAACCTCGTGCTCGCGCTCACACGGTACCTCGTCGAACACCAGACCGTTCCGGACCTCGGCCTCCCAGCCGTACCCAGTGCCCTCCTGCTCCTTTCCCCTTGGGTTGATCTCGGGCAATCCCACATCGTGCCCGGGGCAACCACCATCGACCATCTCACCAACGACCTAACCAGTTACTACAGCGATGCCTTCGTCGGCCCTCACGGTCCAGACGCTACCGAGCTCAACCCATACATATCTCCAGCGTCTGCGCACCCGTCGATGCGCGTGAGTTTTGCCGGCTTTCCGCGGACGTTCATCGCGGCTGGGGGCGCAGAGGTGTTGATCGACCAGATTAGGACGTTGCAGAATAGGATGGTGAGAGATTTGGGGGAGGGCGGGGTCACTTATTTCGAGGCGAAGGATGGGGTTCACGATTATCTCACCTTTGCCTGGCATGAGCCTGAGCGGACGGAGACTTTGCAGGCGATTGGAAAGTGGGTGTCCGCTACGTGATTGCTTGTGTTGTGATGGAGTGTGAAAAAAAATCAACATCTTGAACAAATTCGTACATGGGAGCTTCACAGCCACTTGTAATCGGCAGGCGATTGGAAACATATGCCCCCTTGTTGACTTGGGTGACGCTTCTGCGACCCCTTTTCTAAACTGGCATGTCCTTGTAATCAGTTTCAACCTGTGCTGGAGCCGGCGGGCTACCGGTTGCCCTGTGGAAAGATGATAAATATGGTACGGGGTGCCAATTCCTACTAGTACAGCTGGTTTCACAACGATAGGCGATTTTTCAGTCGTTGTAAGTCACCATGATTTAGCCTTGTCTTTGTTCCTGTCTAGATTTTACCCAATTTACTCCGCTCAGGCTGCAGTTTGGCTCATCAAAAACAAGAGAATCGGCAAAATGCCCATCGTCGACGATTCGTCGTGAACCCGGCTTACGGGTACTTAGCGGATGACTATGCTCCTGGAGTTTGTGGCATCGTCGGCCAGCCGCGCCATTCCGACTGGTGCTACTATATATATGCCATGGATTCCCGGCAACGCAGAATGGATCGAATATTTGGAGTTGTCGTAAATTCACATGCGTTGTTGATGTCATCTGTATAAAGACTCTGGACTGATGCTTTGTTTCTCCAGCTGGCCTCCTGCTTGAAAGTTGTTTTTCCTCTAGCCTTTACGACATCATCCATTTTCACCAACTCTTTCCATGGTCTACATCCAACCGGGTCACATTGTCTTCGTGGCTATCACCACCCATTTCGCTTCCTCGCTGGCAGCCCCTGTATGGTACGACCCCGTGTGTCTGGTATTAGTTTTACGTAGTATTAACATATCTTAAAATTGAAGGACATCTAACGCACTCGAAGCACGTACGGTCAACTGTCCCCTTGCTGAAGAACACAATTCGAACCAGAACAAATGTATCAATGAATCGGACAAAAACTGTGCGGTACGTTGATGATGATCTTTTTGGTGCATGAAATGCCCATCTTCAGCAGACAGTCACCATGGCCAACTTCGAGCTCCACAGGTCAGTTAACACGAGAACGTGTTGTGCCAACCTTTCCAAACCCAGGTACGCGGTCAAGTTGCCGGCACACCCTGCATGTCGGAATTACGCCTGGGCGGAGGTGCTAAAAATCACAAGCTTGTGGAGCCATCCTGCACACGCACCCGTTCCTCCGCCCGCTCATCCACCTGCTCCCGCCCCTCCACCTCCACCTGCTCATCCACCTGCTCATCCACCCGCTCATCCACCTGCTCCCACACATCCACCGCCACCTGCTCCCGCTCTTACCAATCGTCGTGGCAGAGATTGCTTTAAACAGTGTCCAATAATGTAAATAGTAGCCACTATTTTCAACTCAGTTTGTAGTCCGCGGGCGGACCCCGTGCATGACCAGTTCCTGAAAAATCGGTCATTCGCAGGGTGTTGGGATGGCCCCGTGGTGAAGAGTTGGGCACAGGGGATTCCCAGGCTGAAAGGAAAAAACCCACAGGGTGATACTCGGAAAACTTTCAAGTTCTGTTCGTCAAATCGCCGACTCGTTGACAACTTGAATCCACAATATACTTATCGCACAACTTTCTCATGAGCTATCCACTTGGGATGTCCACTGATTGTATGTGCGGCGACTATCATACTAATACACTTTAGTGCGTTGTCGAGTGACTCGAGTTTGACTCCGAGTCAGAGTTATACTAGTTACCATTGATTACTGAGTCGCCATGCCGAACAATGGAGAAGTATCTGGGCGGCCACGGGAGGAAGTAAGTTTTCGGAACGAGTGGGCAATATGTACATATGTGTTAACCAAGCCTGCGTCTACACAATGCATTGTCATCAAGACTGGCGCAAGCGCGAGAGTAGCCTGATAGGTGTGGATTCGACTCGGGCCCAGGGTTTGGTTGGGCTTCAGAATAGTGACGATAATAATCCTTCACGTCGCGGCAAGTGTCAAATCTAAACCCTCGACGTTGAAGGACGCTGCGATGCTTGGGCCAGTAAGGCGTTAAACGGCGATTAAACTCGTCCTGATCAACGGAAGACTGGGAAGACGAGGAGCACTCGGAGCCTGCCCAGCTAGACTCGGATGGCATTGTCTTTCTATGAGAAATCGCTGGTCAAGATACCAGGAACAAAACGTATGGCACGTTCAACAGTTCCCCTAAGCATAATTGATTCGCAGATAACAAGGGGGACGGAATGAGGTAACCGCGAAGCCATTTGAATCCGGGGTTTGTAGTAGCAAGAAAGGTCATGGGTTTCGACAGATGGTGATGGTGATGGCGATGTTCAGGTTGGAAACTGCTGCTGTTTCGGGCATGGGTTATGGATGCTCGTTGTCCTCTGGAGCCCGCAATGGCACGTCCGTCACCTGAGCTTATATCCTATCAGCACCGAAGGCCCAGAGCACATAACAATATGCTTACGAGGCCTGATGTGACTCGATGACCTTCACAACGCGAGAATCAAATGTATTCGGACTGAATAAATTCCCGCTTCGCGTCGTTGCAATCTGGCGAAATTTTACTTCTTCGCCCCGATGTTTTGATGTTTTGATGGAATTTGTCTTCTTTTCTTTTCCGCCGGGAGGCGACTCGGATCCTGTGGCCTGGGATGAATATCCCGACCCATCCACCGCCGTGAATGGTGCTGGTATTGTTGACTCGGGTATCCGTCGCTCATTCGTCCAACGTTATCGCCCACAGACATGAACGTGTTAATGTAGAACTCTTATTTATTCTCTTTTTCCTAAACTCACACACTCACTCACTGTTCAAAATGTTTTGTGAAGCATCCCTACCTCTGAACATCACCGTCGTTGGATGTGGTCCTGGAGGCTTGGCGGCTGCGTACTGCTTGGGCCAGGCGGGACACAATATCACCATGTTAGAAAGCGCGCATGCCATTACCGAGGTGGGAGCTGGTATCCAACTATCACCCAACTTGACCCGCCTGCTCATTCGCTGGGGTCTCGGAGATAAATTGAAAGAACTGAGCGTGGTGCCAGAGGCTGTTACTTTTCGCAGATGTGAGAGTTGCAACCGAATTTTTCTCGGGACGTTTCTAATATCTCTCCCAGGGAAAACGGGTGAGCGAATAGGTTGGTCGCAATGGGGCGAAAAAATAGAGGGCGACCATGGTGCGCCGTACTATCATATCCACGTAAAGAAACGTATTCTTTCATCATTTGGTCGGTATCTTACTTCTAATTTTCAGAGGGCCGATTTGATCTCCTTGTTGTTTGGGCTTGCCGAACCCTTCGTGACTTTGCGGCTCAACAGTCGAGTGGTGTCCGTCGATCCAGCAACGCCCTCTTTGACACTTCTGTCTGGGGAAGTGATCAAGTCTGATGTCATCATTGCATCGGATGGTGTAAAGAGCACAATTCGTCAATTTGTCCTGGGCGGTTCCGGCGAACCTACGCCCTCCGGTGACCTCGCGTATAGAATGCTCATTCCGGCTAGGAAGATGCTCAAGGACCCAATTCTGAAGTCCCTGATCGATACCCCAGAAATGACAGGTTGGATAGGCCCAGGCAGGCACATCATAGGTTATTGCGTTGTGCGTCTGAATATTTGTGTCATCTGTGTGTTAACTAGTGGTCATTCTCCCAGAGGCAAAAGCAGTACTACAATGTAGTTGCGATCTGTCCAGATACAGAGCCTTCAGAATCATGGACGGAGAAAGACAGCGCCGAGAAGATGAGGGCCCAGTTTGCTGGTTGGGAACCACGGTCAATCTTAACTCAATATATTCATGGTGCGGCACTGCTAACCATTTGACAATCTAGCGTTCAGAGATTACTCGCCTTGGTTCCGTCTGCGTTGACTTGTAGATTGATGGACCATGGACCCCTCAAAACATGGGTCCACGAATATGGGAAAGTAGCGCTTCTAGGGGACGCGTGCCACTCTATGCTCGTACGTCCCCTCCCTCCCATAACCGATGTCTTTTCCTCACTCAAACGTCAGCCCTATCGTGCGCAAGGCTCTGCTATGGCCGTAAATTTCTCGTCTTTCAACTCCTTTGTCTTCTCAACTCTGTTCACCTAGCTTGAAGATGCGGCGGTCTTAGGAAACTTATTTTCGCGCATATCCAACCACAACCAAATTACTTCATCCCTCCTCGCGTACCAAACCCTTCGTTATGACCGCACGGCCAGAACCCAGCAAGACTCCCGCCTGAACGGGAAGCTTTTCCACATGGGAGATGGACCTCTGCAGAAATTACGAGACGAATCCATGCGAAGGTCGATGGTCGCATCGTTATGGGAGTCTCTAGGTGAAAAGCCGTTCAACCTAGTTGGTTCTTCAATCAATGGCATTCCGACTTTGTGGCCCAACAAGGCGGGTAATCAATCTCAGTTCGACTATGATCCGGATGTGGAGACGCAAAGATGGTGGAAACGGAAGGAGAAGATGGCAGGGGACTGGATGTATCACGGCCTTTTGTGAAAAGGTGGTTCCCTGGCAGCCTGACATGTTTGAACAAGTCGTTTACAGGGTTGAAGAACCCGTGCCCAACTCTATGCTCGCCTTCGCCTCCCATGGAACGGAGTTTTCAATGACTTGAAATATTCTGAATCTATATTCCATTCACACGGGTTGACCTGGTACCTTGGGCCCACCGTGTTGATGTTTGCGTCAACTTAGTTGTCAGAAGTGATTCTCTACCCCAGAAGACTCAAAGAACTCGAGATAGGCTTGGGACGAATGGCTGCAAAACTGGACAGGTCTGTACAATAGTAGTTACTTCATGAAACGCCTCTGCTCAACGAATGGAATCGTACCGCAATCTCACCACAAATTGTCTGAAGTTTACAAGTTTCACCTCTCCTATAACTATGTCATCAGATGAGGGCGCCATTAACGCCCCAGTTGATACTGAACATACTTCGCCATCAACTCGGTCGTCACGGGCCCAACCTCAAGTTCCGGCGCAACCTTCACGGACCGTTCCCACCCAAGCACGGAGATGGAGTCACTCCCGGCTTGGATTCCTTGGTAAAATTCTAGGAGCCGCACGGCAGGAACCTTCTCCGGGTCTGGGTCATGCGTAGTTATGTGCTGGAGCCAGGCTGCGAGCTTCACCGGACGTAGAGGGTGACGTGAAGACTGGATAACAGCTTGTGCAATATCGTTCCATGGAGTTGAGACAGAGTTCTCGATGTGGAAGTATTCCAGTGCGGATGAGTCGACGAACGTTTGCTTCAAGATGGCCGAGGCTGCGATGTCCGAGGGGATCCATCGCACCGGCTAAGCTGCATGTAAGGACCATGAATGGCCAGGGGGACACAACTCACAGGAAGATCATCTGGAATAATACCCAGCTCTATGCTCGATTTCAACAGTATTGGAACGTGCTCGGTAAAGCTCCACGCTCCATTCGTTGTCACGCCACTGAGCTGGCCAACGCGCACAATGGTTGCCCGGAGGCCCGCCTCTATGGCATTGACTAATATACGTTCACTGACGTACTTGCTCTGGCCGTAGCCCTGGTCGAGCGGGATGGATGGATCGTCGATTTGCTCCTCTGGAACAACGACCGGTTCGCCATGCGTAGCCATTGGTGACGCCCTGCGATACCCTCCAGTCGCAGCGACAGAGGACAAAAATATGATCCGAGGCGTCTGGCGTTGCGGTGACGAAAGAGCGAGGTCGACGAGGTGTCGTACACCTGCGATATGTATTCGCTCGTAGCTCTCGAGGATCAGGTTGAAGTTTAGGTGCCACGCTGCATGGATGATGTGCGTCACACTATCCTGAAGCTAAGGCCACTAGATGAACTGGGGTACCGGGCGTTGGGACCTTAGACTCACCTCCTCGTATTCCTGGCTGGTGAGTCCTAAATTTCTTCTTGAGAGATCAATATCTAGATAGGTGATAACGGCCTTCTTTTCCTCCAGAATGTTCGGGTCGATCCCCCTTTCCACCAATCCCGCCACCTGTCTTTCCTTCTGTGCGACTACCCCTTTCCTGTTCAGCAGGTACACCCTCGAGACATCATCTCGCTTCAACAGGAGATTGAGCAGAGAACAACCCAAGCTGCCAGTCGACCCCGTCATAGCAACCACAACGCCTTGCACCAGTTTCATCCCAGGCTTATGTACTTCAAAGTTGGACGACAATGTAGCGATGGCATGGAGAATGCGCTTGTGTGACGCATTAACGGAGCCCGACAATGAACGGGAGGGCAGGAATTCAGCGAGGGCCGTGATAGTTGGATACATGTATACGACGTTCCGTGCGACGAGATGTAAGGTTGTAGAGCTCTTCTTCACGACCGAGAGTATAGCAGCTCGTAGTCGAAGGGCGAGCAATGAGTCCAGGCCTATCCAATTTCATTGTTTCATTCGGCGAAGAGCACAAACGTGCACTCACCGTATTCAAAGAGGTCTCCCGTGTCAGGCACATCACGAGACAGTACCTCTTTGACTGCAGTCCTCAAAAACCGTCTCAAGTCCTCTTCATTACTCACGCTTCCACCAAACTCCCACTCCCCCCCGCCCTCCAACGTAGCATAACAGTTCTCGATCTCTGCAGCATATCTATCTAGCGTGTCTGTGGCCTTAACGGTCCCCTTGTCTGACGTGGCGAATGGCTTGTCGCCTGAGGTAATGATAATCAATTCTGGCACTAAGCGGGAGTATCTTGGTAGGATGCTGTTCGTATTATCGATTGTAGGCTGAATCTGGGTGAGAAACTCGGAGGAAGACTGCGAAGCATTGGCAGGCTGGAGAATCACACCGTTTAGAGTCCGGCCGGCGCCGAAGACTTGAACGTAACGGATGCGCTTGTCATCCAGCAGCAGACGCTCTGAGAAAAGATGACATTATAGGCCTGCGAGGAAACAATTACTAGGAGTAATCACCGATCTGCTTGTTATCCGTTTTCTCGCCATTGCTCAGGACGGTCTTTAGCGAGAGGTTCCTATCAAAACGAGAAAATAAGTAAAAATCAACACTCACGACGTCTCCCATGCGAGAATGGTACTTCCATAAATTGGGAATGGAGGGATGGGGCACCCAAATATCATTTGTTGCATATCCGTGCAGACGCTCGTGATTTATCACGGCCGGACAGTCGTCCCCAGGCTAGAAGACGACAAGAGGTTCGAAGTAAGGAGTATCACAAAAACGGCATACACACCAAAATGACCAACTCCCGCAGCTCCGAGAAGTCATCCACGGGAAGAAATTGCCAATCATACCCATCGCGAAACTCAACGTACTCCCAATTTTCTGGTTTTTGTAGGTGCATTTTTGTACCCATGTTGATTTCGGTTCTGCAGGGAAGAAATGAGGGGGCGAAGATAAGGTCTGCGATTTGAGGCACGTACGCGCCGTATGCCGTGGTGAGCTTGAGACCGGCCGCGATGAGCGCGTCTCCTGTCTCCTTCTTGATGGGTGCACCAGCAAAAATCACCATGCTAGTCCCTTCTGCAACCGTCTTGACGGCGTCTGGACCCAGACTGTGAAGCTCCTCCAAGATTGAGGGAGGTAAAGTTACAATGGCATCCTTGATGAATGGCATGTGAGAGAGAAGGGAGGCAGCACTGGGGGGCTTGGGAGTTGGTGAAGAGACGAAAGTAATGAGGTTTGCGTGTGGAGGGATGAACATCCCATACGCAAACATACCCATTGCCTACGAGGAGTGTTGAGCGAATAAGAGAAGACAGGAAATTGAAAACGGACGTGCATGGAAAAGAGGTGGGATCGAGTAGAGGGGTCGACCGATGTTTTCGTGTCCGTCTCTCTGACGGGTCCGACATCCAGCAAGAAAAAAGCGGTGAGACCAAGCAATTATTTTGGGATGTCCTGAAACAAAGGAAAGACAGTACTAGAGCAACTGAATCATAGCAGAATGGGAGATAACTTACCCGTAGAACCAGAAGTATGCATGTAAAGCACAGGTAAATCCAATTCCGACTTGACTTGTTCGGGCGTGAGTGGAATCGAAGCAAGGTAGTTCCCATGGGTACATAAGGCTGCAAACGGCACAGTGGACATGTCGGAGATAGTTCTTTCAAGAGCCCGCCCAATGGTCAGTCCGCTAGAGTCCACTACAAGGAGACTTGCTTTCGAAACACGAAGAAGATGCTCGATCGCAGCTGGGCTGTTTTTGGGCGAAATCAGCAGCACCTAGACACATTCAGTCACGATAAAAGATATATCCTGCATATAGACATACTGTCCATCTATTGAGGGAACAGCCCATCATATTCACATAGTACTCGTACCCACTCGCGCCAAGCATTCCGACCACAATCGGGGAAGCGCCAGGCTCCCTAGGATCAAGGTTCACACTG
This sequence comes from Hygrophorus pudorinus, assembly GCA_003314045.1. NCBI lineage: Eukaryota > Fungi > Basidiomycota > Agaricomycetes > Agaricales > Hygrophoraceae > Hygrophorus > Hygrophorus pudorinus. The sequence continues at coordinate 91,351 of QLPF01002145.1, forward strand.
TTAATGGCATGGGCCCAACGGGCTCTGACATGAGCGGCCGCGTTTTGAGCGTGTTGAATAAATGTGGCCCAAGTGATACGTGTTGAGTCGGCGCGTGCGTCCGGATGCTCTTGGATGATCTGAACGATGTCGCGATGAGGGTTCTGCTGTGCGACGAGGGAGAATAAGTCTGGGATTGGAACATCATGAAGCTTTGGAGGGGTGTAATGGGGGCCCGCCATGGTTTTCCCCACCGTCGCTGTTATTAATATTATATAGAGTAAGCTTACATGAGACCCTTGCGGCCGTCATGTTATGAATGGGCACAAGGGAATTCAAGCCACGTCCACGCTTGGGTAAAGCCTATTCTGCTTTATGAGGCCAAGACCCAAAAGTACCGGCGGTGAATGTAAGTTCCGCTTCGTAATCTTGACATCGTCATTTTTGTTGTTAGTTGAACAACAATGATACAGACTAACCTGGTACTGCTAGTGGACCATCCAATTCACTTCTAATCGAATTCCCATGCCCATCTACTCACAGGGAGTCGCAGCACGTTATCTACGCTGCTGTTGATGTACTACCTACACTCACCTAGGACCATCTCACTTCTAACCAAATCGCCACGCTCATTTACTCATGCAATCACGGTTAGTGTATGTCACAGGTACGGGTACAGACTTTGTACCCGCAAAAAGATGAACCCATGGAAATGTACCCATGGGCCATATTTTTAATTGTTCAGATATATGTGTAAATATTTTCTAGTACTAATATTACCTTCTACAATTGATTTTCGGCCATCCAAAGTAGGTTTTGTATTTTGTTCAAGCCACGGGTGTGTGATTTTTGCTCACACTCACCCTCAGCCACTGAGTTCAAACTCAGCCACCAGACTCAACACCTCCACCAACCGCTCAAGAAAGCGGTAACCGCGGGCAAACAAGGTAAGTAGCTTTCAACCTATAACTTTATTAATATACTGTATATACATATAGGTAAATTTCATGGTTAAACGCAAAACAACGCGTCTGACGCGGCACCCACCACCACCACCAACAACGCTGTGCAAATGCACACACGAACATCGGCACCGGCACCTACACGACCCCGCTGTCATCTGCCCACGACCCGCCATCTCGCATCAAACACGAGACGGCCACATCGTCCCTCGTTCCACCCCACCACCACCATCCCGCCTCGTCAGTCGCACCCCCACCGGCCACGTCGTCCCCGTCACCCACCACACCACCCTGTCCCTCCTTACCCACCCCGGCCTCATCACCCACCTCTGCCACGTCACCCCGGCCTCATCACCCACCTCCGCCATGTCACCTGGCCGTCTCGCTTCAAACGCGAGACAATCCACCACCACCCATCCACCCCTCCGCTCCTCAAACGAGCGCGAGAGGATCTTGTTGACCAATCCCGGCCCCACCCAGTTCCATCCTCACCCCTCTGCTCATCAAACGAGCGCGAGGGGTATTTTGTTTGTATATTATGTAGTATAGAATTCATTCATATTAAAGCTAGGGCCCCTCTGCTCCTCAATCGAGCGCGAGGGTTAAGTTATTTAAGTAAAATGAAGTAGAATTATATTATAAAAGTGACATACCTGCCCATGGATACGGGTACGGGTATACCCAGGGGTATACCCGGGGGTACAATGGCTGTACCCGCGACCATACCCGTACCCTCACTGGGGGTACGGGTATTCGGCGGGTACGGGTACGGGTACAGCCAAAAATACCCCCGGGTTACCTGTGCCACTCACTAATCACGGTGCATTATCTACGTAGCTGTTGATGAGCTACTTGCCACCAGCCTTAGTTCCACTTTATGCCCAAGTCAGTTTTTGCTGAGAACTCGAGCTATGGCAGTCACGTTTGCCTGTACAGTGTCAGGGCGACACCAAATACAACTAAGTACTGGCCTTCCTATGAAGATACAAGACTAGGGAATAATGCAAAATGGTTAGAGGTGAAGAGGAAGAGAGGGGAGGTCGCCAGAATGCTATGACTTAGATGCCACGAAGATTATTGGTGTTAATCCTGAGATAACAGACTGGAGAGTCTGTTACTCATTTATTGCAATATATACACTAATGGTACAGTGGCTGTGTACTACTACATTTGGACATGAATCGGACGCGCTGTGCTTGCAGGCAATGGTCAGGTGATAATGTGCACAGCACGAGAAAGAAAGGATATGTGAAGAAAGGAATATACTAAATAAAGGTGATCATCGGGCATGAGGTCGGTGCATGTTTGTGGACTGGGATAGTGGGATAGCCTTGTGATCAAAAGGCTATGGGCAAGGCTATGGGCAAGGCTATGGACTGAAATAATGATTGGCGGCTGTCAGGTTTATCTGGTGATCGATTGATAGAAGTGTGATCGATCGTTTGTGGGTCCAGAATCCGGAAGCGAGTTGGGAATGGTGTGCCTTGTCATCATTAGTCCAAATGGGGATTAGAACAAAACCCGATCGGTTGTGGATGGAAATAGATTGGTGGAGTTCCCATGTGGCAGGCCGAGTCCGGAGCGGAACACTGTTGTTGTGCCTTGTGATCAAAGAAGAGATAATTAAAGAATGTCCATGTGGCAATTGTTTATAGGCCATGTGAATGTCCGAAATAGGACGAAAGAATGTTCGAAAAAGGAAACTAGATAGGGGTAAAAGTCACGTCATGACACTGGGCTTGAGCAACCAAAACTGGTCGAAAATCAATCAGTTTTCTCAGGTCATCTGTCGGTACCTCCTCTTGGATATGCTTTCGAACATCCTCGACGTCCCTCGGCACCCGTCACTGCAACTAGTCCCATTCCGTCCTCAAGCCACAGCATCCGTGAGGATCCAACAAGTAGGTTTTTTTCGTTTCATTCGTCCGTCGTTATAGGCGGTAATTGACTTGTGGACAGATTCTGGGTTTGCTGTCCAATTGGACAAAACCCATAGCCTTGGTTTTGAGGTCGATGATACAGGCCAACACGGACACCAAGACATCATCTGCCCTGTCGGGTATGATTGCCACATGTTCCGGAACAGAGCAAAAACTGTTTCTCAACACTCTCATTCACCTTCTGAGCACACATCAACAAGTCAGCACCATCAAGTTCAACAAGGCCATGTTGAATATCAGCATGATTTCATTTGCGCTCTGTTGGTTCGGTCTGGTGAGCCATTTCATTGTGTTTTTTGAGCGTCTCCTTCGATAGCTGAATATATTCATAGGGCGAATTGGACTTCCCTCCCAATGGGAAGGAAATGATGGAAAGGTTACTGCAGTAAGTCGTCTCTTCCTTGCAATGTGTCTGACGGTGCTGACATCCGATATCAAATGCAGGAGGCTTTCCGTCGACCTGTCCAGTGATCTCAAAGGATGGATCAACACCAGCACGACCGACTGCTTCGTGAAGTCCATTGAAAATATATTCTGCCTAGCAACAGGCATTATGCCCCTAATATTGCTCAACCCTAGGCAATATGGAAAGGATAATTTTGGCAGGGACACCCTGATGACAGTAAGAGATATTCCTTGTTGTTGTTTATTTTGTCCTGGCGCTGATTTTCTCTT
>QLPF01002147.1:6446-19544 GCA_003314045.1 Hygrophorus pudorinus
CCATATCCATACCCTCATCACCTCCATCAACCCTCCAACTGTCTCACCAACAACACCACCATCTGCATTGTCAGCCACCCACACCTCCCACTATCTGGCCTTGAATGTGAAGGCCATGTCATCACCTCAACCTCCCCCCACACTCTGGGTCTTGTTGTTACTACTTCCCCCTCTCCCTTCCTGCAACCTTTCCATAGTTGTTTCCCTTTCCTGTACCTTAGTAGTATGTCTTGCTCCTGAATAATATATCATGATTACTGTTTATGTCTTGATAATTCTGAAATATTTGAGAAGCTTTGATATTTTTCTTTTGTCCTTTTTGTCCTTTTAAAAGAGTTTGCCACAAGGAGAAACACTTTTTACAAGAGATTCAAGGAAGATAAAAGACTTTTTATACTTTCAAAAGAAAGCAACCTAGCATTTAAAAGTGAGAACTCTTGCCTCTTGGCCTCTTGGACCTCTTTTAAACTCTTTATTATCTTTTAAAAGGATCTCAAGAGCCCAAAAAAAGACATGTAATTTTGCTGATGTATATATATTGCAATAAACGAGTCACTCCCAGTCTGTTATCTCAGGATTACCACCATGTCTAATGGGACTTCTTCTAAGATAGTGTTCTGGTGACCTCCCTCCTCTCTTTTCCTTCTCCTTCTTTACCTTTAACCCTTTGCTTTAGCCCTTAGTCTTGTATCTTCATAGTATAACTGGTATTTTATTATATTTGGTGTCACCCTGACACCCACCACCACCTCTGCCCTCTCGAAAACAAAGAGAGGGCCGTCTCGTCCCCTCCTCCCCTATAGTGATCTGCACGAGTATTGAAACCCGTGCGGGTTCTGACTGTGGGTACTGCCAGGTACGGGTACGGGTCCCAAAATTCTTATCGCAAAGAAACCCATACCCACCAATGGGTACAGCAGGTATGATGTGTGCACAGTAATTTTCTCCACTGTAAGAATGCTAACTACAATATTAGAATTACTTGATGGAAATTCAAAGCCGGCAACGAGCTTTTGTATTTTGTTCAACCCACGGGTGAGTTGTTTTTGGTCACATGTTTCAATTTTTTTAACTCAGTCTCCAGCAAACCACTACCAACCACTCAAGACAGTGGTAAATGCAGGCACATAAGGTGAGTATCAAATACAATCTCATTTAATATTATACTAACTATATGTTTTACTAATATTACAGTGTTATTTGGGTTGAACGCAACCAGAGTTGTGTTCAACCCATCACACCACCCCACATTGTGATGCCGCTCATGTCCGCCCATTTTTGCGCTGAATTCCTCGATTCCATCGCCATTCTCCTCACATCATCGAGCTGTTCACGATAGACCCCACGCTCACCACTTTCGGTCCAGCAGTCAGAGAGAAAATCAACTTTTACTTCAGGATAGGGAGATAATAAGCATATCATGATGCTGAACACTCTCGCCCGTTTTGTCGCCGATTTGCTCGATTCCACCGCCATCTTCACATCGTTGAGCGTTTCATGAATGACCCCTCGTTCATATTAGTTGGTCCAGTTGTTATGGAGAAAAGTGGATTTTACTCAGGATAGAGAGAGATTGTGAGATCAATGCCAACACGTAACCACCTCCACCACCCACCTCACAACAATGGCACGCACAGGTGTGAGCGGGTGGGCGAGTGCATTTGCTCGCCCCCCCATATTTATTTTATTTGTAGTGTATATATCAAATACATCAATGTGAGAGACCCACTGCACACCTGTGGTGGTTCTCATACCTGTTATATACCTGCCACCTGCCAGTGACCTGGGCCCAAACCCCCACCTTACCCATACCCGCCACAGCGGGTACGGGTGTGGGTATGCCAAAAATACCTGCGATAAACCTGTCCGGATCACTACTTTCACAACATCTTGACCTACTAAAAGTTGTTCTAATTACTTGAATACATCCCTCAATACTATCTAGATAGTCATATATATTTGGAAGTGACAATACAAGTAATAGTGCAGTATTTGAGAAGAGAGATAAACTCAGCCACTCCTTGAAACAGTAGTAATTTCATCCAATTATTGGTGGTTTCCTTTAAAAATTGGTATGGGTACTCTTTGAATATATTGTCAATGTTCTGTCACTTCAAAATGTTATATGGTGCAGCCAGTTGCAGCACATCATTTAAATTTCAGTGTTTCAAGGTCATCCATTACTCCGGCGGGGAGCCAAATAGATTTATATTCCTTGGACGTCAGCCGGCCGGCAGACCTCGACTTATAAACTCCGCCTGGTCATACCAGTTTCCATGTCCATCGACTTGGAATGGGCTAAACTGGACTCTTCACTCTCTTCGTACTTGCTGGAAGTTCTCAATAGGCAACTGGAAAATACCCCACGACCATCCTTCATAGGAGCAGTCGAAGTCACTTCGCTGGACTTTGGTTCAGTATCACCAGATGTAGAACTAGTAGACCTGCGTGACATCTACCGAGACTTCCTCGAGGCAGACGACGAGGACGAGGATGTAGAACGCAAGCCCGTGAAAGTAACAGAAGGCGCAGTCGATGATGGCTTTGAATGGGTCTCGAGAAGGGCGATAGGAAGCACGGGGCCAGCGTTTGCATCAGAAAAAGAGACGACCCAAGAGCAGGAACCTCCTCCGCAGAATGAGCACCCAAATCTCCAACTGCATCTACATATAAATTGGCATTCGAACCTCCGTATCACACTGACCACGTCCCTACTCATCAACTACCCCTCTCCAGTGTTCATGGCCCTCCCAATCAAGCTGTCCGTCACGGGTCTTTTGTTCGCGGGCGAGATCGCGATTGCGTATGAAGTGGAACGACGAAGGGTCCATTTATGCATCCTCGATGACCTCGATCCATATGGCCCAGCTGGGTACCGACAAAAACGTGATTCCACGAGCACTCCCCCTCCTGATCTGGACGATGATTCCCCCCCAGGTGTTCCTCCCAGACCCTCGAAACCATTGCCAATCGGCCAACGGTTATTGCCTTCCATATACATTGAGAGCGAGATCGGCCAGGCGGATAAACATGTCTTGAAGAATGTAACTCGCGTGGAGCGTTTTATACAGGATGTGATTCGGAATACGGTTCAGGAGGAACTTGTTTTCCCTAATTTCCACACCTTAGTCATGGGGGACGAGTAGTTATGATATGCTGTATAGTAATTCTAGTAATACAAGCTGTATCCGCACACTTACAACAACGACTTACTCATATATGGCCCATCCAGTTCGTACCCTAGCTTTCGGTAATAATTTCGTGTCCCAACGCCTAATCCGTGTATCAACAACGGCAATGTCCCAGAGAAACTGTCTACTAACCAGAAATAACCGCAAGTTTGATACTCCCGTGCTCCTCGCTGGCTATTCGTTCTGCTTCCTCCATTAAGAGTGTACCAAAGCCCTGAGGGAAGCGGACGGTCAGTAACGTGTCCCCGAATTTAAGGGCAGTCTCACCTGATGCTGGAACTTAGTTGGATCCCTGCCATGCACTGGCACAGCTGTTCCATAGACGTGCAACTCCCGTACAATACTACACCCTCCCTCATCCCCGTCCTTCTTCACCAGCTCAGGACGGAACGTGCCCTCTTCCGAACACTTTCGCAATCTTAGTAACCCAATCAAGATATCCTGTCCAGGATCTTCGTACGATAGGAACGTTTCCCAGCCACCATTGGCTGTGTAATCGCGTCTGAGGAGCTCTACAGATTCTGGGCGGACCTTGTGGTGGATTTCATGGATCTCAATCATACAGGTCAGTTTGATGATAAGCTGACGAAAGACAAGTACTGTACCCCAACTTCGCGAAACCGCACGTCTCTACAGTCGGCACCAAAATCTTTCATGCGGTTCAAAGCGAGTTCTCGCAGGTTGCCAGAGTTCTCGCATCCACTTGATACAAGTGGGAGTGGGATATCTCTGTCAAGTAAATTAGGCAAGGACTCTCACATTCCAAAACAAGCTAACCTCTGCACGCGATAAACTCGCGTCCAAGGTGGTACCAAGGCCAATATCCTGGCGACCACATCTACCAGCACATTCGGTGTGTAATTTTTATACCTCCCCGTCCGCCAAAGTTCATACAAACCGGTTCCGCGAATAACCAAGGTTGGATAGATCTTCAACCCGTCGCTCCGAAACCCAGGGTTCTCGAAATACTCTTTGAACTGTTCGAGATCCCGCTCGACGCCAACATTAGGCAGGTCGGGCATCATGTGTGCTACTACTTTGAAGCCAGCGTCTTTTGCGAGATGGAACGATTCAGAGACTGCGCGTACAGTGTGCCCGCGGTTGGTGTCGCGGGCAACATCCTCGTAGACAGATTGGACACCAATTTCGAGGCGGGTACAACCGTATCGGAGCATTTGGCTGTAATAAGTAACGATGAGTATCTGAATTCTCTCAAGGTGAGATGGTATATTACCTGAGATGTGGCCGTAGACAGTAGTCCGGTCGAGTTTCTATGGTTATTCCGATTGCCTTTGACTTGCTTTGTTCAGAATATCTGCAGTGGATAATCAGTTGCATGCCGGCAAAATCCTGGAACACCTTGCTAACAGAACAGCTTCATCCACATCGGTTCCTGTGAAACCGGACAGAGCATTATGTAACTGGGCAATAAATTTATTGCGATAGTCTTCTGGCATGCTCATAAATGTGCCTCCCATCACGATGAATTCGACCTGTCAGGAGTCAATATAAAAGAATGGCCATATTGATTCAGAAGTGCACACACCTTGTCGACGCTATGTCCCAGACTCTTCAGCTGCTCTACCCGACCCCGGGTTTGTTCGTAAGGATCGTAGCGTGCGCGGATGGCTCGCATGCTAGTCGGCTCATAACCAGTGTAGCTCTGCGTACTATAGTCGAAGTCCGAATCGGGACCTCCAGGGCAATATCTATGGAGATCTGAGAACATTCACTCGACAGTACGCAGAAGCTTACACGCAAATATTTCCCGTCATGGCAATATGTGGGCATCGATGTGGTTTGCACATCACGGCAACGACTGCAATCTAATGAAGCCATCAGCACGCTCATATGCATTCACGAAGACGAAATGTGCTCACCCCACTGGCGGTCCGTATAGGACGAGCTTTGAGTTTTGGCAACAACGCCTTTTTGTAGTCATCTGGGATGGCACTGATGATGTCTACGAGCCTAGGAACACCTCCGAAACCGAACTTTTTACTTATTTTCGCCCGTATTTCGTTCAGTGAGACACTTTCATTTGCATCATGGGCTTTGATAAGTTCCGCTGCGATTCCCGAGGTGACGCGCAGCAATTGCTCTGCCTGCGAGGGACCTGTTTTTCGAGAATGAATCAACCGTCTGCGCATCGTAACGATACACTGACCGACCACTTTCGTCCCTTGCACCATGGTTACGAGCTTAAAAGTGACTTAAAATTCGCTGAGAGCTCAGAGTGTCAGACTGGGATAAGATAAAAGGTATAAGATAAAAGGTATTTCCGAGTGTGGCCACGCGAACCATTTCTTGGCGGAAACTATTCTAATAGGCGGGCGTCAACAGTAGGCTCCTTTCCTCCGAGTATTCTGCCGCTGTTTAGTATAACACAGTGGCTGATTTAGCTGTCCATGCCCCCTCCAAGCGCCGATTCATGGCTAGCTGGGCGCCGCTTTGGTATCGTGATCGACGCTGGTTCATCAGGGTCCAGGCTTCAAATTTACAGCTGGAAGGATCCACGTATAATCAAACTGGATGACGGTGACGTCTCCAATTCCCTGCCCAAAGTCGAAAAGGGCGCGAGGGAGGGCGAGGAATGGGTGAGCAAAGTAGAACCTGGTGTGTTTCCGTCTCGCGACGTGTATTCTTGATGGGTAACTTACGATAACGTTATCAGGTCTTTCGTCTTTTGCCAATGACCCAGAGGGTGTACCGAAGTACTTGGCTCCTTTGCTGGATCACGCGCGGTCGCATGTTCCACCTTCTCTCCAGCCGGAGACTCCGCTCTTCCTACTTGCCACGGCTGGCATGCGTCTTTTGGCGCCAGCTCAGCAGGCCGAAGTCCTCCAAGAGACTTGCAAGTTCCTCAAACTTCACTCAAATTTCCGCATAGACAATCGTTCCCGTTCAGGACCTTGTGGTTCGAGCGTACGCATAATCACAGGGGAAGAAGAAGGATTGTTTGGGTGGATTGCAGTGAACTATCTAATGGATGGGTTTACGGTATCAACTGACAACCGCACGACCTATGGTTTCTTGGATATGGGGGGCGCGTCAACCCAAATTGCGTTCGAACCGGCCGAGGTCGCCGCGGACTCCCAGAACCTTCTGAACGTCCGGTTGCGACGACTGGGAGGTGAGGAGATACATCACAAGGTCTTTGTGACTACTTGGCTAGGTTATGGAACAAATCAGGCCCGGCAACGATATGTCGGTCAAGCCATTGACGAGTATGAGCGAAGTCGTCCTCAGGATTCGCCCCACAGAAGTTCCATCGAGGAAGAAATCATACTTGACCCTTGTCTTCCGAAAGATCTCAAGCTTGTCGAACTCCCGATGCATATCCCACCATCTCCATTTGCCGCACATAACAGCCAGTCACATACCCTGCTCGGCACGGGGTCGTTCGAACAATGTTTACAGAAAACATCACCTCTACTCAACAAAGACGCCCCTTGTCCAGACACACCTTGTTTGTTCAATGGTGTGCATGTTCCACCGATAGACTTTTCCGTCTCTCACTTCATTGGCGTATCGGAGTACTGGTATTCGTCCGAGCACATATTTGGCCTTGGAGGAGCGTACGACTTCGTACAATACGAACGGGCGGCGTCAATATTTTGTGCGCAAGATTGGGCCAGGCTTGTGAAGCAGCACGAAACGTACCGACAGCAAGGGCGACTAGGTGGAGATGGGGAGGTCGAAGAAGGGGGAAAGGTCGTTGGTATGGGCAAGTGGAGCCATAAAGTAGAGCTGTCCCGTCTTGAGATGCAATGTTTCAAGGCGGCATGGGTTGCAAACGTCCTGCACGAGGGTATTGGGATGCCAAGAATAGTCGATCCTGGAGGAAACATGACGACGGATGGGGGCAAGGTCGTGCAACAAGCAGAAAACAAGGGCCTGGGAAGGCCAACGTTTCAGTCTCTCGATACTGTCGGAGACATTGCTATCAGCTGGACACTGGGCAAAATGGTTTTGGAGGCTAGCAAGGAAGTGCCTCCTTTGAAGAAAACGGATCAACCTCTGGTTGACCCTTTGGATGATATACCCTCAACTGCGAACTCACCCTACCAGCCAATCCGACCCCCCTTCCGTGGTTTAGACGCGTTTGAAGACAGACTCTCACAGCATCTACCATCATCGCTTTCGAGAGTATCACTAGGCTTCTCCCCAGTGTTTTTCCTCCTCTATGTCATATTCTTCTGTATCGTCACTTCTGTGACCTACAGACTTCGACATTACCTTCGACGATCCTGCCGTCGATTCATGCGAGGGCCGTTTAAACGCGATTTCGACATTGCAGCGAGGTCGTATATGTTGGAGGAGGTCGCGGCCTTGACCGATGGTTCCACTATCTCTCGCCCAGGCACTCCAACACTCTCCGCTCCAAAGAAGCTCCTTAGATGGCTATCATCATCTTCTCGACCACGGATTCCTCCTATTGCCACCCTTGTGACGCAAAAACCTCCATTGTGGCCGCCACACGCCACACCCATACGCGCATCTCCCACACGATCGTATTCCGCCCCGACAATCCATTATCAAAATGGATCGCCTCACACCATCATGACCGGCGCTTCACAGTTTGGCTCTCGATCCTCTTCCCCGTCTCCTCACGACGATAATATTATACCCAATGGACTTTCCTCACTATCATCACGATCTCGCAATTCCTCTCAGTTGAATCTAACCTCGGTTATCCCCCGGCAAGCGATGTCGATGTCAAGGGTCAATAGTAACTCCTGCGTTCCTGGCGTTAGCTCCCGAGACGAATGATCTTCACTTCAGAAATGATTCTGCTCTAGATGCCAACATCCAAATACCTATTTCGCACCCTCAGTTACTTGGCCATTCCCGCAATGCTTCGTTACCTTCTTCAGCTTTGACGATCTGCTCGTTCCCACGGATCAGCATTTCATTACATAGTATCCGTCACGGAAGCCTCCTCGCTGATAACAAGGTCCTTCCGTCCATCACACGCACCAAGGTATGGACACTGGACAGAGAACAGGAATTTGGCAGAGCATGTGGAAGTTGTGGAATCGTGGGAGGAAGCTCGAATTTACATTGTTGCGTCCGGAATATCCAAAATTTTCAGTTGTTTTGTGAGCGGGATGCTTTTATTAGTAATGGGACAACTTGGGCTCAATCTTTACAGATCAGTTGATTCTATTTGTGCAATACATGAGAATGGGGTTAACAATAACGTCGTAACTAATGTCAAGTTCGGATAACTGAAATACGTTTGGGCCTTGATCTCGTCCCACCAATCGCACCAGAAGCTGACAATGATGATGACAGCTTTTTGAGTGAACGTATTTTGGCTTCCCGGAGTCGCACAATGTCATGTACCCAGTCCGTCTCCTCCAATTTCTGCTTACCGATTTCATGCAATATTGCCTCCTCATGTGGGGATAACAGTTCGATGGAAGAGCGTTCTCCGGACCGCCAAAGCAGGATTTGCACGATGGCCTCGGGAAGAAGGACGTTCGAGCAATACTGGAGTATTTGTTTGGTATGAAAACTTCACTAATGCAGGGGGAGGAAGTCGCCGAACGTACCTCAATTCTCTCGACCCCTGAGAGGGCTTCATAAGCTTCACAACCACGTTGCCGAGGCGGAGAACAGGAGCCACTAACAACGTCTTGGTCTCTTCTATCACCTGTGGTGTTCTGATGGCATCATCAGATTGATCCAAAATTGAACGGGAAAAAGCTACAGAACACACACACACCTCATGTTGAGAAAGCGAGGATTCGTCTTCTGGACGGGCGACGTTCAGTAACAAATCTGACTTCTGTTTGGGAGACAATATCAGCTGTCACATATACAAGGCGAGTGAGTATCTGGCTCACTTGAACGGAACCATTGTTTCTCGGCGAGGATGAGGGCTGAGAGGGATCGAACGAGATGAGAAAAACCTTTCAAACTAAACTCAATGTCCCATACCTCGGAGGAGGAAGGCAGTAGTTCAGGTTGAGAGGACAGTATGCCCGCCTGAACTCGAATCAGCGAGATCAAGACGAAGATAAGACACGACACAGACCTCTGATTCAACATCTACCGACGTAAGAGGTGACAGCACAAGCAACGGTGATGTATCTTCGATACGTTCTTTCGGTTCAGTAGAGACGCTCTGCTTTTGAATTCATCGAACTCGAACAAAGAACAAGAAATCAAAACGCCTTACATCTCCGGGTTGGTCACCGGCTTCACGACTCTCACTATCAGGCATTTCATCCTCCACCATCCTTTTTGCGCGCCGCTCATCCCTCAGCGCCCACTCCAACAAACAACGCTGCAACTCTTCAACATCCGCAGGCGACATCATCCCCCTCGAACCTGCATTGTCGGCCACTCCTCGTCTGAGAGCACCGCCTTTGATGAAGTCAGTGTAGATTTGTTTCGCAGGCACGTAGTCTTCATTGAGTATTGCAATTAGAACGGGCTTGACGTAGGCCAACTGCTGGGGGATGGACAAGGCACAAAATTCGCCTGACGATGATGGCGGGACCGATGGAGGACTGGGGCTCCTTATGAAATTTTGCGTGTCGTCTTCGCCGGCTTGTTGATCATCTTTGTCATTCAACACGTCCTCGTAGCTGCTCTCCCACTGGCCCAGCTGTCAAAAAATCATGTTAGACCCGTATTCGACCGAAAGAAAAATAATCAATACCTTACACGTTCCGAATCCATCCTCGTCGGAGGTAAAGAAGAGTTCCCTTGAGATGACAGACTGTATCGTATCAAAGAACACAATCGCATACCGTCCGGATTTTGAGGGTTTGTCAGGAGGAACATATGCCTCGATCTTGGCAGGCCAATAGAGCGTCGAATCCTTTTTTTCACGTGCCAGTACTAGTTCACCGGGGATGGTCAAGGTCGGATCACAAGGAGGGGGAAGCCAGGGGTCCTCCGTATCTTCGTCGTGATCTAAATTCAATGGTCGTTCGCTTTTGGTGGGACTGTTCTTGTTCTTCCCTGGGCTGAGGCTGCTCCCTTTACTGAAGGATAAGGTTCCATAAAAACTGCTGTAAGCCTCGCCTGCTCGCGGAAGCCCGTCGTTGTCGTCATCGTGCTGTTGCACTAAATCTTCAACGGCCGCACGCCATTTAAATTCGATATCAGTAAGGTCTCGTTTCTTCTTCTTTCTCGGAGAGGATTGGAGCGGATGGTAAATTGGAGAAACGATGAAATCAGTCTCACTGAATCTGAGATCGCCACTAGCATTCAGCATCGATAGTATATTTTGTCGAGATGGCGAGGTAATCTCTATGGTGCTTGGGGTGCTCGGAGTTATTTCTCCGATCAAAGAGACGCATAGAGGCACGCTGCTTGAACTGGGACTGGTTATCTGAGAAGAATTCCTATGAGCCCTACGTGAGGCGGGAATTGTAGAACAACTATACCCGAGCAGGCCACCACATTGTGCCTGGAGAATGATCTCCTTCATCTCCTGCCTCAACAACCCTTGCGCGTTTATCAACAAGCACCCAAACGAAGGTGCCCAACTTGGCTCCCTCCCATGGTCCCTCCATCGTTTTCTTTTCATGACCAATGAAGGAGTGTATAAGACTGGATGTCGTGGTACCTTCCTTATGGGTCTCATTGACGCGTGTTGGCGATGGTTTAGGTGAATGCGGCGGCGCGTTCTTCTTGGTTGGGGTCTTCATAATCGGGGTCGACTGTCCACAGGACGTGAGAGGCGAGAGCGAATCAAAATCAGAGGCACCATCATCAGAAGGGGACATTCGTCGTTTACGTCCAGATGAAAGTTTCGGTGTGGGTCGAGTAATTGGAATGAGCTTTGGTTTTGGAGGTGAACTGCGAACGGGAGAACGGTGACTTCTTCCTTTGCTTTTGTATGTTACTTTCGTCTTGCCTTTGTTTCGTGAAGGACTCGGATCGCCAAAGGGAGAATCCCCATGTCCTTCTATGTCAGATCGCACAGGCGAGCTGGTGAGCTGTTCCTCACAAAAAGCTGCGGCTTTCCTTGCTGCGCTCCGACCTGGGAGGTGCCTTTGGGTAACCGACGTGGCCATTCCAATTCGCGAGACCGAGTCGAGATGCTGTCCACAATAAATTATCGTCACCGAAATAACAAAATGGACTTGGAACACCCAGCAAAAACGGAGTTTACCTTGGCCTGTATTCGGGCCGGGAGCCTTGCCAGTATTGATATATTCAAGTTGATAGGGACTGTGTGACGGACAGGGCTGTTCAATTTACAGCCAGCTTCGCTTACCGTCTGCGGCTCTACTAGTACTTACTACGCACATGAACGTATCTGACTATGTGATTCTACGGTGATGACGGCAAGCCGCCGCCATCTTGGAGTGATTATCGATTATGCCAGTTGTGGTACAAAGATTACAAGGGTGCTCGGCGCAGAAACGTGAACGTAATACTCCTCATGGACACCTTGTGTGCAATATAGTAGTACGAACTGCATCACGAAAGAAAAAATAACTATAACCATATCAATGTAGCAAGAAAATGTTACGTAAATTCACAAACTTGAAGAAAGCAAGGGGGACGTTACATGTAGATTGAGTGAGAACACGATAAGAAAATCCAGAATGAAAGTCTAAAATCATGAACTTGACGATACAGAACATGCAGAGCGTAACCATCGGTCATTGTCCTGACAGGATTTTCCAGTAATTGTTAGTGCTCCCCCCTTTGGTCGATCGGTCGCACCGTTCCACCTGTTGAATGTCTCCGCTGAAGACGTCTATTTCCACCTGAAAACACCTTCGAAGAGTCCGTTTGGGAAAACCTCTCCAGCAATCGGGAGAAGAATGGTTTCTTCAAACTCCCGCTGGCAGGAGATCGTGGAGATGTAGGGGATTTTGTGGTTGAAGTCGCAGTATATATCGATTTATCAGGCGCCTAATATTAGTTATATGTAAGTGGACAGCCACGGAACCAAAGTTCGTTTTTCAACTCACAATGATGTGCACTTTCTGTCCCGCCGTGGGAATGACGTAGTAAGTACTTCCTGACCTATTGCTATCGGTCTCGGAAGAATCGTCATCTTGTTCGGCCGCAGTCACCGCGAGTGTTCGATTAGAGCTCTTACTTCTCGACCGTTCCTCGTGGACCGACGAGAGCACCGTCGATGCTCCATGGGCTGAAGGATATGGAGTCCCGACAACGTGCGGGTAACGAACTGGAGCGGAATGACTGTATGTCATGCCCGGCGCATTTGGCGGGGGATATTGGTTGTACATGGCTGGAGGCACGTAATGAGGCCTGGCATGGTGTGACGGGGCGTAGACGATAGCTGGGGGTGTGTGCGAGGACGACTTTTGAGAAGAAGAATGAGAAGAATGGGGAGCAAAAGTGCTCTTGGGTGGAGATGGAAGGGAATGCCAAGCAATAGGCTGGGATTGTGAGAATGAAACCTGATGTGTTGGGGGGGTAGGATGGGTATGATGGGAACCCAACCTACCCTGTTGGAGTTGCGCGTGGGAGGGGATAGGAAGAGGCGGGGACTGCGGGTCCTCTAGTAGGTGAGCGTCTCGGGGTAGTGATTTAGAACGTGGCGTATGTTGAGAATGCTGAGGGGGAGATGTTTCATGAGAGGGCCACACACGTATCTCCTCCGGAGTGGGGGAACCTAAGGCATGTCGGTCTCGCATGTCGTTGTAGCGAACGGAGATGTTGCGTCGGGGCTGATCAACTTCGGCGGTGCCGTGTGAAGCCGACCTCGACCGGCCATTGCGTTCATATGGTAGTGTTTGTGAGCGACTGGTAGAATCCCCAGTACGTCTCTTTGTTCCCGAACGTGGTAGGCCTTTGTTGGTATGCCAATTCGAGATGGGCACATCTGGCCTGCCGTCAGTGTACTTCAGGACCATTTTTGGGGGGACTGAACGCGTGCTTTCGACCTCTGACGGTGGTGTAG